>PISX010014961.1:0-51291 GCA_004024625.1 Mellivora capensis | reverse complement strand
ACACATGAAAAAATGTTCATCATCACTAGCCATCAGGGAGATACAAATTAAAACCACATTGAGATACCACCTCACACCAGTTAGAATGGCCAAAATTAGCAAGACAGGAAACAACGTGTGTTGGAGAGGATGTGGAGAAAGGGGAACCCTCTTACACTGTTGGTGGGAATGCAAGTTGGTGCAGCCACTCTGGAGAACAATGTGGAGGTTCCTCAAGAAGTTAAAAATAGAGCTTCCCTATGACCCTGCAATTGTGCTACTGGGTATTTACCCCAAAGATACAGATGTGGTGAAAAGAAGGGCCATCTGTACCCCAATGTTTATAGCAGCAATGGCCATGGTTGCCAAACTGTGGAAAGAACCAAGATGCCCTTCAACAGACGAATGGATAAAGAAGATGTGGTCCATATACACTATGGAGTATTATGCCTCCATCAGAAAGGATGAATAACGACTTTTGTAGCAACATGGACAGGACTGTAAGAGATTATGCTGAGTGAAATAAGTCAAGCAGAGAGAGTCAATTATCATATGGTTTCACTTATTTGCGGAGCATAACAAATAACACGGAGGTCATGGGGAGATGGAGAGGAGAAGGGTGTTGAGGGAAATTGGGGGGGAGATGAACCATGAGAGACTATGGACTCTGAAAAATAACCTGAGGGCTTTGAAGGGGCAGGGGGTGCGAGGTTGGGGGAGCCTGGTTTTGGGTATTATGGAGGGCATGCATTGCATGGAGCATGGGTGTGGTGTAAACTTGTGAACTCTGTGAAAAAAATAAATAAAATATTTTTTTTTAAAAAAAGAGTATAAGAGAAGATTCACAAATTTCTTTCATCCTCAAGGAAAACCCTCATCCTCTTTTGGTGTCTACTTAGGTTTAAGAGACACCAAAAGAAAATAATTATTGAGTTTTGTTGGAATTCCTATCTTCTCTGTTTGCTGTAACATCTTTATTCTGCACCCATATCTAAAATGCTGCCCTTTGTATTATGTACTTACATAAAAGTGATAAAGAGGAAATGATGTCCTTTATTTATGTCTACACTACAGATCTCCAAGTGTTCCTGATCAGTCCAACCGCTCTGTACTGGCCCTGATACCCTCCTCACTAAGATTCATGGCAGGCCCCTGAATCATTCAGCAGGGATACCACCTAATGCTCCCTTTAAAGTAACTAGGATCCCCAGGGGTGCCTGGGTGGCTCAGTGGGTTAAAGCTTCTGCCTTCAGCTCAGGTCATGATCCCAGAGTCCTGGGATTGAGCCCCACATTAGGCTCTCTGCTCAACAGGAAGCCTGCTTCCCTTCCTCTCTCTCTGCCTGCCTCTCTGCCTCCTTGTGATCTCTGTCTGTCAAATAAATAAATAAAATCTTTAAAAAAGAATAAAAAATAAAGTAACTAGGATCCCCAAAGAGACCTATATTTAAGGAAAGACCACCTCCACACTGCCAATTCTAATGTCACCCCTCCCCTCCATTGTCTGTGGCTCCACTCCAACAGACCACCATGCCTCCATGTCAAAACACCTTGAGCCTCACCTGTGACAACTGCCTTAAAAATCAGTTCCAAGGAAAAGATCCAATTGGAGTTGATTAACTACCTTTCCCTAGATGATCAGCATGGCTAATCCTGATCTTGTTTACATCAGATATTACCAGAATGCAAATCTCTCCTATCTAAGTATGTGTACACGTCTTAACTCTATATCACATCGGGCTTTGTTTGACACAACTGAGTATGACTTTTTTCAAACACGGTTTCTTTTGTTTTTGCAGACACCAACCTCTCCGGACCCCCTTACCTCACTAATTACTCCCACTCTTCACACCTACCTTCTCCTTGTTTCCAGATCTTTAGAATTCGGAGTGGCTCAGCCCTCGGTTCTTGATATTCTCCTTTGGTCTCTTTCATCACTCATGAGGCAATCTCATTCAGTCTCACAATTTTATGGATCATATCATTAATAAAGAGATGAATATCAAACTTATATGTTCTGAACTTTACTCTTAGTTCAAGACTCATGTAGCTAACTCTCTAGACAAATCACCCCTTGGATGCCTAAGAGTAAACCAGACTTAAAACATTAAAAACTAAAGTCCTGCATCTTCCTCAATCTCCCTCACCTCAGTAAAAGACACCATTCTTTCAGTTGTTGAAGGCAATAAACAATGTCATTTTATATTTCTCTTCTGCTCTCACACCTCATATCTTTTTCATGAACAAGTCAGTTTAGCTCTACCTTCAAAATATAAGTTGGATCCAACCGATAATCTTGACCTCCACAGCTACAGCCCTAATTCAAACCACCAACATCTCTTGCAAGGACCACTGAACCAGTTTCTGACTTGGCCTCTTATTTTACTGTTCACTCAGCCTTTTGTGTGTCACTATAGATTCTAACAATGCTCACATATCTGTTCTCTGACTTACCTGTTGATACCTTTACTCAGGTTTGAAAAGAGAACAAACTTTTAAAAAAAAAATTGGGGGGGGGGAGAGTGTGTAGTGTCAGGAAGGAAACAAATCTTGCTTAATTTCACCATCTACTAGCTACCATTGCTTTTCCATTCTCCTTTTCACTAAGAAATGTGTCAAATGAAAAAGTAACCATCCAGATGGTGGTTTTACATCCATACATCATCAATGCCCTCTTAGTTATAAATTATAATGCCCCTTTCTGTTTTCATTCTCCTTGTTCTCCCTACACAACTATTTTAAATGTTTCTTTTTCAGTTTTCTTTCTCTTTATCTTTCTCTCCTCTCTAATTTTAATGCAGGTTCTCAATCTACTTCACTGATCATTTCTTTCCTCACTGAATAGTTCTCCTTTTATCAAAAAAAGTTATTAAAAATCTACTCTGCTTCCTTTACACATTAGACTTAATTCACACCTATGATTTCAACCGTCCCCATTTTTTATGTGATTAAGGAGGCTTGGAATTTGGAAAAGATCTCAGGATTAAGAATATGCACATATATCCCAATTTTCCATCTTTTAATCTATTAACATCATTTTTATGTAACCATATTTGTTCAGATATAATAGGTTACCAAAAAAGTAGGTAAATCATTTTCCATAGCCAGATACCTATTCTAATCATTCTGCTTCTGCTTTCTATCTCTGGAACTGTTGCTGTTAACTCAGGCTCCAGTTGTCTCTAATGATTACCTTTCTCTAATGTTCCATATCCTATCAGTGACTTTTCCATTTCAATGCCTCTTACAGCTTCCCATTTCCTTCCATTGATGCTCAGGCCCCTATCACTTCTCACCTGGATTACTTCACTAGAATTATAATTGGTCTCTAGGATTCAAACTCTTCTCTTCACTCTCCATCTTGCTTCCTATTGATAGATTAATCTTCCTAAAAGACCTACAACACATTTTCCATCATGTCATTTCACTGCTCAAAAATCTCCACTGAGCGAGAACACAGAAAAATGAAAATAAATCACTTGCTTGGGAGAGGGACTCAGGAACAAGTTATTTTTTTCTTTTCTTTTTAAATTCAACATTATTTTTATGATTGTTGTTTTGTATGATTGGTTTAATAAAATTAATTACCTAGAATTAATTCAAGTGACCTCTACAATATGTTTCCAACATCCTTTTTGCACTTCTTCTTAAACTGCTCCATGAAATAAAACTCCCACTCTCTCTATATACCCTGCATTTTCAGGCTAGGAAAATTACACCCCTGAATTATTTTACAATTAAATTCCACCACTGTATAAATTTCTTAGTTACATTAGCTGGAAATAATTCTCTTTTATACAGAACAAACTTAATGTCTTAAAAGATCCAATCATTTGACCCTCAGCATTTAACCTTTTTACTGGTATTTATGTTTTCATTTTTATTTGTATTTTTCCCCAAATTGAAAGAAAAACATATCCTTATGAATAAGAACTGTTCCTCTCCTTTGAAATGGAGAACATAGAAACTTGAAAACACATAGTAACTTGAAAATATTTAATAAATATTTATTATTTCTTTAGGTAAATGATCGAATATTTCAAAGGCAACAAGGTATTTTTCTCATGGAGTAACTTTGCTTTTGTTTTAAAATTAAAACCAGAAGCAAAGAAGTGTTGTGTTTGGAAACTCTTCCCAAAAAGCCAATATTATACCAACTATTCAATCTAGTATGAAGAGATTGAGTATAAATGGGACATATCTACTATAGCAACTTATTTATTGCTATATAAATATATTTAATAAAGTATAAATGAGATGCTCTCCTCTCTCTAACTAAATTAGAAGGTGCCACTCAGCACCCAGCTCTCCAACTTTACCTAAAGGCACAAGGAATACAAGCAACACTCTGTCCCTTTGTTTGGCTTTGTCTTCATGTGCACTACTGAGAGACTAACACTCACTTGAATTGCTATCATTGTGGAGCATGGATGGGACAAATTCACTGGAGCCATCATTAATGCTTTTTTAATGAAATATTAAATTGCTGTGGCACAGAGTGTATGGAGTGCGACAGCTTAACAGCAGCCCAAGGGGGGAAAAACTTGTAAACATATAAATAATTAGGACATCATGTCTCTTTTCTCTTCTTTTCCAATGAGACAACTAAGCTAGATCAAAGAAAGCAAATGAATATATCTAGTTTCTTGGACAGATTAACTGATATTTTTACTATACATTTAATCCATGTTTCACTGCAGTAAGCAATTCAGGCGAAGATCTGATTACTCTATTTATCATTTGATAATCTTTACAAAAGCTGAAAATTACACTCATTCTAAATCTTATGTTAGCTGGCAGTAAACAGCTCAGAGCTGGCCAAGGGGCTGCTTTATAAGATGCTGGTAAATTACCAGAGGATGCAAAATAGCTCTTCTGGCCTCCACTTGCCAACCCCATTGATGGAAAAAGAGAAAGGTGACAGACAGTTCAACTACCACCTTAGCCACCAGATGCTGTTTCTGTTAGTTCTCCCCTGAGAAAAATCATAACTGGAACTATTGTTTATTGAATAGATTTCCTATGTACAAGGCACATACTGAAGCTGGGGAAGTAGAATTTTCAGTCCAGGGGTCATGGAGTCATGATAACTAGAGCGTTCACTGATTCTTTAGGGGAAAAAAAAAAAAGTTGAATCCAATTATGTAGGAAAGTATTTTCTTTATGGTTTTTAACTTGAACACAATGAATAACAAATTTATAAAATACAGAAAATTTCTATTTAATTCTCTCCATTCATGCTGACTTCGCAGTAGTAGATTACAAAAATCCCAAGGGAAATTGTTCTTTTCAACTATATTTCCTACCACTGCAGCTCTTAAGTACATAAAAGAAACTCGAGACATCTTTAAATTCTACCATTACATTTTGATTCCAAATAAAATGCTATTGCCAGTCACAGATATTTGTGATGCTATTTGTTGGATGAATAAATGACATCTATATCTCAGAGCAATCATATTACTTCTCCATAGTGTCAATCTCCATTCGTTACTTTCACCCAAAGATATCTATTACCAGGATTATTTCTTTCCACACTGCATAAAAGAGGTGTCTGGCTTTGTGATACCAACTGATACTGCAGAATTTGCAGATATTTGGGATGGTGACTGGCTGATTTTCTGCTTCTGTTTCCCAATGCTCTTACTTGCTTCAAATGAAACTCTCCCTCAAGATATCCTTCAAAAGTGCCATCTTCCACCCCTCGCATCGTTTTTGCCATTGACATCTGTCAACATTGACAGACGGTGCTTTAAACTGATTTTATTCAATGAATGGAACACATATTCTTCTGGGACCTGGATACTATCTTAATAAAGACTTTTAAAACACTGAAGAAATGGCACTGCAGTGGTAGGCTTAAGTCCTCTTAACTACTGAGAAGACTGATATGTTGCCAGTGCTCTGAAAAGCTTCAGTTGGATTTATAAATGGATCCATGAATGTAACTACTGTTTTTTATGTTTGTTTAATTTCCTATTTCTTTCCAAAACTGGATTCTATGAAACTGAAGTACTAACTAGACTAACTAGAAGATACTAACAAAAACATACACCCATTTCCCACTGGATTGCTTAATGTTAGCCTCAAATTTATCCCTGACCTTCTCACCATCCACTGCCAATAGGGCAATGAAATTTACAGTGTTTATGAGGAAAAAATATCTGTTCTTATAAATGAATCCTTGTGTGATGCCTCAAACACTGGTTGAACCCTGAAAATATAAATCATGTACCCCTATGCTTCCCAAAGTTCATGTGGTTTCAAAGTAAATTTCAGTTCCATTATTTGTATTGGCATTTTTGGCTTCGTGGTCCCTCCTCCATCAATTATGAAACTATTTGGCAAGGTACCATGTATTCTCAGTTTCAGCCCAAATTAAGTCAGAGCCTTTTTCTGTTCCTTTACTGACACATTACAAATACCCAATCAGTACCTGGCACATAGATCATTAACATTTGTCAAATAAGCAAACAACATCTGTAAATTAGAGCAATCATATAACTTCTTTTTACAGTAATCTCCATTTGTTACCTTTACCCAAATATTTTTAAATCCCAGGATTACTTCTTCCCAGAAGTCCTTAACTCTTTCTAATTTTCACATACCCAGAAATACTAGTATCATCCAAATTTCTATTACTTGTAAAAATGAAGTTATTTTCAGTATTTTATCTTATTTTTCAACATGCTACAAAATAGCAGACTCTAGTACTGTCAGTTTTAGGCCTCAGGGTTCAGGGTGGGGGGGAATGTATAGGCAAATAAATCGAATAAATTCAAATCCATGTGATCTGGAAAAAAATATGTAACATCTATGTTATGTTCATAACAATTTATTATAAAACACATTTAAACAACTTTAAACCAATAACTATAATGCAGACTCTAAACAAGTAGATGAAACTTACTTACAACTTTAACCCTGTTGAATATATCAGTAAGAATTCAGCAATCCAGAAGTCGTTCTACATGTTTGTACCCTCTGAAATTTAGAGATTAAAAATTTGCAAATGCTAGAATTACTTTGAGATTTAATTCTGAATCTAGTCAATTAAAAGTTGCAGTGACCTAATCTGCTTTCTTATCACAAAGGCTATAAGATTCTGGGGCATCTGGGTGGCTCAAGTGGTTGAGCGTCCAACTCTTAATTTTGGCTCAGGGTATGATCTTGGGGTCATTAGATTAAGCTCCATGTCAGCTCTGCACTAGGCATGGAGCCTGTTTCGGACACTTTCTCTCCCTCTATTGCCTCTTCCAATTTCACCCTTAAAACAAAAACAACAAAAACCTATAAGATCTACTATGCTCAAGCAGGGTTTTTCCACCTAAATTTTAGAGGGGAAAAAAAAAAAAACCTTTAAATTTCAAGTGCAAAGACAGAAATAGGGCACATATTCATCCACAATGTTCCTTAATCCTTTTAATAATCCCAGGTCAAACTGTAATCACTTTCAATCTATACTGTAGCAAAAATCTTCTATCTAAATTTGACACTTACTTATCCTTCTCTCTCTCCTACTCCAACGGATCACACTCCGTTCAATCCTAGCTGAAGATTATCAATTATTAAGAGCCGATGGGCTGACAATTTACCAGAGTAAATCTCACTGGACACAGTATTACTCCTACAGTGACCCTGTCTAAACATTCTTTAGAGTTCCCATCTCAAAAAACACATTTCTGCTAAAAGCTAAAGAGAAATAGTTCTCATATTCCAGCTCTAGATTTTTCTATCTGGATAGCTTTATTGAACTTATTTAATTTATTAAAAAAAAAAACAACTCTGGTTGCCAGCTGGCAGCCATAAACTTCAAATAATAGCTCAAATGACTACAATTCAATCTATTTTGTGATTCATCATTCAACTGTCCTTACTCATTATACTGCATTTTAGAAAATTCTGTGTATGCTTCCTAGACATGTATTAGAGTGATTATAAACAAATTAAACATTATTAATCCAAGACTGCAACTGGTTACTATCTGATGCTGCTTAGTGACTTAATTATGTTAGACGGACTAAATTGTCTCAAATGAACCTTCACAAAGGTCCTTAATAAAATAAAACAGTGATTTTATTTTGTGTTATCTACCTTCTGCCAGAAGTTTCTCTAGGGGCTTCTGCAGTTTTCTTTTCTTTCCTATTAGCTAGAAAGCACAATCTAGTAAGCCTGTGAACCTTGCAGGAGCTTACTCTGAAAATATTTCTCACTCTTTGACAAGCACCATGGTAAAGATTTGGGGCTGCTGTGTAAGCAGCAAGATTTAGTGGTTTTCTCTTAAGGGAGCTGGTTACTAAAGTGACTTAGAATGCCTTAGGAAAGAAAGAAAGGAAGAACTTTCACATTGATAGTGTGTGGAGGGGATAACTTTGTATAAAATTTTGAGCCGAGCATATATTTGAAATAGAGAGGAAATTTTCAAAGCTGAATTTAAAATGTCAGCAGATTCATAGAGGAACTGCCTCAGACAGCAGGTTGCAAAAGACATTAAATTTTAAATAAGGGATTACATTGTTCCTTCGGTTTGCTTTGTGCAATACCAGAAGTTCCTGAGTGAGGGTAAGCAATTCGTCTATTATTTTTAAGACAGAGCATATTAGCCATGACTTCACTCAGAATGAGGCCCTTCAC
The DNA here is from genome assembly GCA_004024625.1 of Mellivora capensis. Classification (NCBI taxonomy): domain Eukaryota; kingdom Metazoa; phylum Chordata; class Mammalia; order Carnivora; family Mustelidae; genus Mellivora; species Mellivora capensis. The sequence goes on along the minus strand of PISX010014961.1, from coordinate 42,679 downwards.
CCATGAGAGGTGCAGTGAGAGGTTGAATGTGCATGAAGTATTGCTCGTTCCCACAGCTGTTTTGACAGGCAGGTCAAATACGTGAGAAAGGATAATGGCATAATAAAGTCACTACACTTCTGAGCAAGATGTGCAATGTAGCAGTCAAAGTGTGGGTCTTTGTGGGAAAGTAGCAGACAAAAGTGGTTCTCTGTAGGAAAAAACAGCCTGGGACATTTGACGCTTTCTAGACTAGTTGTTGCTATTCTTAGTCTTGTCTCAGTATGAAACCCATGCTCAGTGGAGCAAGGCCATTGTACAGAATTATTTATTTCTCCTTCCCCTGCACATTCCCAAAAAGAAAACACCACAGGCACACCAAAAATATAGAACTCTCATATTTAGAGACTCTTCAATTTTCAACACTCCTTACTTAGAGTACCAAATCATATTGGGATTTTCCAGATGTTTTACAGTTCTTTTGTTTCTGAGTATCATCCCCTTATGCAGGGCACAATGATGCTGTCAGCAAATACTGGAAAAAAGAGTTCCATTTATTGTCATTGAAACTTTCAGTCCTTGCAATGCATACCTAAGCTCCTATCAGGGAGATAGATACCTATCAAGAATATATATCTAAATTCTATCTTGAGCTTTATAAATTTTGATTGGTCAACACTGACAAACATAGAGTCTATTAGATCTAAAAGCATTTAAGAATTAGCCAAATAAGTTGCTTCAGTGTAAGCCCCACATTTTGTATGTTTTACTTAAAGAAAGGGAAAAAACATAAATATGGTTTGTTCCACACAGGTGAAGTAGGAAGACACGAACAAGGAAGTAGAGAGCTTCTTTCCAGCCAACTGGGAAGAGCATTAACAAATAGGTCACCAAAATTTAACCACTAGTAGTGCTCAGAAAAGGCCTACTACGGCTTCATAATTGGGCCCTTGGGGGAAATATAAGAAAGAAAAATAAAGTTGAGACAGTATAAAGAAAAGTGAATTTTCAAAAAAAAAATTATTATCAGAAAGCAACAAGAAGTACTTTTGTTTCAAAATGTGAACTCTCCAGGAGTTGTCCCTGATGTGGAATCTTTGAGTACCCCAATGTAAAAGACACTGGGCCTTGAAAAAGAACCCCAACCACCTCAAAAACTAGAACCAAAAATCAATTTACAGCAATAATCTTAAAGGAATTTATACCAAGATGTGATCAATTGGACTGGGCATCACTCATCCTATTTGCCAAACATTGAGCAAAGCTGCTAGTCAAAATCAATGTTAGAAGGACATTTTCTTGTGTACTCCCAATATTTTCCAAGCAGACAAATGCAAAAGTTGTAAATAAAACTAGTCATCTCTTTCATTGCTTTCAAACAATGTGAGATCTGGTCACCCAACTTCTTCTATAATTACTTTTATCTTCTATTTCTATATCCGTTCAAAGTGGATTCTCCCAGAAAAGTGGTAGGAAAAGTATACAGAGGAAGGGTGATGGATGAAGTTCAGAGCATTCTGCAAAAGTGTAGACACCAAACATAAAACTTTTATATGGAATGACAGAGGAATGCAAGCTAGGAAGCTCAGTGCCATCAGTGTGTTTTAGATTACAGTTTTTCATGGAGCTTTCTTCATGTAGCTATGTAGTGTCATAAAACCAGTCAAAAGAGATAGATTTGATAGCATATGAGTCTAATATAACTGTAACAGATGAACATGGTCTTAGGTTGGACTAACAGCAATGCACATTAAAGTGTGTTCCTGATATTTTTCTAGCAATGAAGTTGATTCAATTCTTCCCCAGGTGAACTGAAAACGAGATTAAGTATTTGGACTTTTGGCAAACTTTTGGTCTAGAGAGCCCTTTCTTCCTTAAACAATAAAATAACAGAAAATAGCAATACCATAAAAATAATAATGATAAAATTCTCCTGAATAAACACTGAAAGATAAGGTGAATTTTAGTTCTTTCAAAATTCAGTCTGCAATCACCAAAATCTGTGGGTTTTTGATCCAAAAATAAAGCATATGTCAGGCTTTGTATGGGAAATTCCTCACGTAGAATTGTATTGATTTTTCTTCCATTGGAAAAGAGAAAGCAATACAAATAAGTAGATGTTAGAAAGTGAGCATGCTTAGACCTAAAATGTTTCATGAAGCAAATATACCCTTGTACACATCAGCACCAACCAGGCAGAAGATTCTGGTTTATTAAATCTCCCTCCCTAAAGAAGACTTTGTTAAAAGTTGAGGCAATTGTAAGTACAACTCCACTACTCTAATAGGCTCTTAAGGAAAAAAATACATATATATTAGACCCTCTTACACAACTACCTACACTCAGGAACTCCCCAACATACACATCCTCCAATTTTTTCACTTTTTATTAAATAACTTCATCCCCATAGACATTTATTTTCCTTTTTAATGTTTTTAAGTATTTAATCTGAGTCATGAAGATAAATTGGGAGAATTTTAAAAGGCCAACTGAAATTAGTCCAGGAACACGTAGGCCACGTGTGTTGAAAATAAATTCTTTAGTCTATTCTTCAGATCTTTAATTCATTAGAATATTTCATAACAAAAACACTGTATTTTTACATATTTAAATCTGATGACCTTTCCCATCAAGATTTCACCTTTATTGGTAAGCTTATTCCTTCTCAATCAGTGATACTATATTGAAAAATTATTAGATGATGTAGATGAATTAAAAAATAGGTACTAGCAACCCTTGGAAAATGCTATTTAACCAACATATTTTACTGTTAATTGATAAATACAGGGAAAAATCAAGCATTTTACCCATCTTTTCTATAAAACTCTATCTCAAAAGTAGCCAAATTGCTGCTATGAGAAAATGCCTTCATGAAAGCTTTATGGAATTAGAATATTACCATATTTGCAACCCTTAATTGAATAATGGATCTAGGCAATGATGATCAATAGGTGATAACAACAAAAAGAAAATATATTTTGTACTTCTATTAGAAGCACACCAGGCTATCTTCAAAGTAGTACTGACCAGGGGCACCTGGGTGGCTCAGTGGGTTAAAGCCGCTGCCTTCAGCTCAGGTCATGATCCCCGGGTCCTAGGATCGAGCCCCGCATCGGGCTCTCTGCTTAGCAGGGAGCCTGCTTCTCCCTCTCTCTGCCTGCCTCTCTGCCTACTTGTGATCTCTGTCTGTCAAATAAATAAATAAAATCTTTAAAAAAAAAAAAAAAGTAGTGCTGACCAGAAAAAAAACAAAACAAAAAAGAAAAACAGAACTTGCATCTGATCAGCTTCTATCTTCAACTAAGAATCTGTCTTCAGAAACAGGAAATAACAGTTAAGAAAATATGTTAAGGGACACTTGGTGGCTCAGTGGGTTAAGCTGTCATGGGCTCAGGTCATGATCCCAGAGTCCTGGGATGGAGTCCCACATTAGGGCTCCTTGCTCAACGGGGAGCCTGCTTCTCTCTCTCTGCCTCTGCCTGTCACTCTGCCTGCTTGTGCTCTCTCTCTGACAAATATATAAATAAAATCTTTAAAAAAGAAAAGAAAATATGTAAAATGAAAATTATACAAGAAAAAATGACCCAATTTCTTCAACAATTAAAATATAAGGAAAAATAAGAGGTATATTAAAGATGAATGAGTTATATTAGGCAAAATGGACATTATTCATCTATGATTTAAACAAATACACTATTAAAAGTACTAGATAGCTGAGTAAATATGAACACTGGATATTTAATGACATTGATAATTACATGAGATTCATTACATTAAATTCTTCCCACATTTGTTTATGCTTAGAAATCTCCACCATAAAATAAAGAAAGCAAACTAGGTCTTGTGCTTTAGGAACTCTTACAAACAGTTTTAAGTGAAAGCATTTCAATTTATTTTGTAAAGCTAGTAAAAATACAAACCAAAACCAGAAAATGATCTCAGCACCAAATTACTGATGTGCATTTTCTTACCTCTCACTAATAAGTCTGTCTGCCAATAATATAACTGCTTCCAAGAACATTCTAGGCAGAAAGAACAGACAGTTCAAAGATCCTGAGGCAGGAATAAGTCTGCTTGATTAGGGGATGGAAGAAGACCAGTATGTCCAGAGCAGACTGCTCAAGAGGCAGAGTGATTAGAAATGAGATTTGAGAGGAAGCACAGGCCGAACTTGAACATTTCCTTGGCATGAACAGAGTTTTTATATCTAAGTATAATGGGAAGCCATAGGACAGTTCTGAGCATGCAAGTGACATGATTTTATTTAAGAGTGCTTGGGCTATCATGCGGGGAACTGATCAGAAGGGAGCAAAAAGAGTAGAAGAGGGAAAAAAGTTTCAAGTTTTCTTCACTAAACCAGGTTAGAACTGATATCACTTGGTTTAGCATGGTAGCTGTGGGTGGTAGGCAGAAAAGGTTGGATTCAGGATATATTTTGAAGTAAGTACCAACAGATGATGAAATGATTTAGAATGTAGGAGTAAAAGGAGAGTCAAGAATGACTTTAAGGTTTTTATCCTGAACAACTAAGTGAAAAGTAATGCCAGTTAATGAGCTTTTGGAGTCTATGAGAAGATCAAGTCTATGAGAAGGAGATGCTGAGTTCAATTTCCAGTATCTCTTAGAAAACCAACAGAAAAGGCAAGCAAGCAGGTGGATATAACAGTTTGGACTCTGAGTGAGGAAGCCTGAACTAGAGATATAAATCTGGAAATCATAGAATGATTTGAAAGAGTTTGAAAATCTGAAGAGTTGTAGGAGAATATGGAAGAATATTAAGCAGGGAGGAAATATGTCAACAACTCTAATTATAGCAATCCTGCCTCCTAGCCCCTTGGTTTCTGGAGTGTGGGGAATAAGCAGCCTATGTAAGGATCCAAAGTATCCCTGTCCTCCTGATATAATTAGTTAATGCAAATGGGTTTTGAAATAATAAATAAAAAAGACCTAAGCCAACAGAATAATGTATTATGTTTATCAATAAGAAGAATCCATATTATCAAGATGATAGTTTTCCCCCAAAAGAACTTGCAGACTGAATGCAACTCCCATGAAAATTCCAACAGTCATTTTCATGGAAATCAACAATGTTAACATCAAATTCATATACAAGAGTAAAAGACAATTCTGAATAATATGTAGGGAGCACTCACTCCACCAGATACCAAGAATTGCTATAAAATTATGACAACCAAAAGTTTGGATATTAGTGCAAAGAGGGCTAAGTATATCAAGAAACATAAGAGAGAGCTTAGAAATGAGGCATGTCAAACCAATAGGTGAAATTTTACTAAACAAGTGGCTAGGTCTATCAGCTAATTACTTGCATGGTGGGCATTACATAGCAGGCATTGTTATTTCATATCTATTCTTTATTTAATCCCTTCAATAACTTATGAGGTAAAGACTATCATTAATCCCATTTCATTGATGATGAAACTAAGGCACAGAGAGGTTATACAGACATACTTTGTCTTTGGACAAAGACACACAGCTAATAAGTGGCAGTTAGCACATCCATGTAGTAAAAGATAACGTTAAATCCCCACCTCTCACAAGAGAAAAATAAACTTTACGTGGATTTATCCAAAAATAAAGACCGCTACCATACATTTTAGAAGGAAATATTTTAACATAATTTCTTAGGCAGAATAGAAAAGGCATTGATTATAAAGGAAAAGAGGGCTATATTGATGACATTTAATATAAAAGCTTCTACACACCAAAACCAAAATAAATGCACAAAATACACCATTAAAAAAATAAAAATGCAACCAAACTGGGGGAGGATATTTATAACCAAGGCTGATCTTCAGCCATTATGCACTGGGAAAGTCAGAGCTATATCTGAAATAATTCATCACCAGTTATGATTAATAGCAGTTGTTCTGAGCTCCCCTAAGACTGCTTCTTTCTAGCCTTCCCAGCTCCTTTTGGAGCTCCCAGATTTCTGGATAATCTAGAAGAGAGCCTTAACTGTTATTATTCTGCATTAGCAAAGTGGTGTTTATTATTTTGATTATCATCTTAGCTTTTAACTCATGTAACCAATAAAGGGAGAGAAAATTATAGAGTAACTGGATCTATGATATTAAATTAGAAAAATATATTGGAGTGAAGTCAATGTCAAAACAGTAACATGGTGAATACATGGCTGTTTACTATGTTAGTTTTTGTATGTTTAAAACATTTTTAATTAAAAATAAGGACTTAACAATAAATGAGAATTACATATTATATACCAAAAATAATAAATGTTTCTAGTTTTTGACCCTAGAATAGCATTGGAGGACTCGACCTTCAAAACATTACAAGCCGGGGCACCTGGGTGGTGCAGTTGGTTGGGCAACTGCCTTCGGCTCGGGTCATGATCCTGGAGTCCCAGGATCAGGTCCCACGTCGGGCTCCCTGCTCCTCAAGGAGTCTGCTCTCCCTCTGACCTTTCTACTCTCACACTCTCTCTCTCTCAAATAAATAAATAAAATTTTTTTAAAAAGCTACAAACCATATAGTCATGTAATATCTAAAGTTTCCAACAAACTAAAGCCCTAGCGTTCCAGAAAAAGACTTCTCTCTCATCCATTGCCTCAAGGAATATCAACACCTTCTCCCTGCTCAAACCCCTTTACTCCTTGATCCGTGAGTGTATTTCCACAGCTTTGCTGCTGTGTCTGGCTCATGCTATCTAACACCTTTTAATTCACCTTTATTCTTATCCAGAGCAATCAGATAACAAAAAGAAATAAAAGACATTCAAATTGTTGAGAAGGAAGTAAAACTTTCACTATTTGCAGATAATATGATATTATATATAAAAAACTCTAAAAACCCCACCAGAAAACTATTAGAGCTGACCAACGAATTCAGTAGTCACAGCATATAAAATCAATATGCAGAAATCTGTTGCATTTCTATACTCTAATAATGAAGCAGCAGAAAGAGAAATTAAGAAAACAAACCATTTACAATTGCACCAAAAATAAGATATTGGGGCGCCTGGGTGGCTCAGTGGTTAAGCCTCTGCCTTCGGCTCAGGTCATGATCTCGGGGTCCTGGGATCAAGCCCCACGTCAGGCTCTCTGCTTAGCGGGGAGCCTATTTCCCTTCCTCACTGTCTCTCTCCCTGCCTCTCTGCCTGCTTATGATCTCTGTCAAGTAAATAAATAAAATCTTTAAAAATAATAATAAGAAGAAGATATCTTACATAAGGTAAGTTATACAGTAAAAATTTAAAGCTACAAAAAATAGTTTTCATTTGACTCTTCTCATGTTTTTCAACTAGAAATTTCACAGCTACTTTCCATTTTAAATTACCCTGGCACTTTTAAGTTTTAACTGTTTCATTAAAAGTTAGAAATGGACAACTGGCTTTGGGCGTCATATGTTACATGGCTAGAAATTTGACAGTTATATATAGACTTTAAAAAAATGATTCCATTCTACAGTATGAGTAATTCCTCTTATGGAATCTCACTTTTGAAGTCTGAACTAGTTTCTACAATTTAAGTTTGTATTACTCCTGTGAGGTTTTATCACTAACTTTAGTAAATGCTATTTTGGTAACAGAGCTTTTAACTCCTCTAAAATCAATACTCACATTCAACTGGAACGGATTTTGGGGGGGGGGGGGTTCTTTAATTTTTTTTTAAATAGCAGTGACTTTAACTATTCAACATTCAATTTCATGACTTATTCACAGCTTCCTATTTCACCTGACACAAAAAGAAAGCCAAAATGTTAAAAATCAGACTGCTCAGGACTTTGAAGACACAAGCAGTTTCCCTCTTTCTAGACAAAAAGGACTCTTGGCACAATAGCCTTGCATTGCCTACTGCCTGCTGATCTACAAGTTAGCCACATATGAAGAACCAACTGGCTGAAAGAAACTAAGGACACATACTGACTGATTTATCCTGAGATATTGTTGCCAATTACAGTACTTCTTTCAAAATTTGTGATGCTGGACGATGTTATTATTTTCTATATAAATAGAACATTTATAAATGACAATTAAAGCACTGAAAAAAAAAAGAGTTGTAGTATAAATGTAATAGTCAACTCTCATTTACACGTTCCAGTGGAGAAATTAAGGAATGCATTCACAAATGTTTTAAATTAGCATAACATTTAAATACCAATCATATTTAACTTGGAAGTTCATGAATTAATATCTTTACATTAAATATATATGTGCATTAAATAGACATCCATATCCACTATGAAGACTAATGTAAGCATGATTTTAGAGTCTAAAAACACATATTAACTGACAGAGGGGAAGGTGATCCATATACCTACCATCTGTTCCTTGGCAGGAGGCTGGTAACTTGTATCTAAAATTTGCTACAAAGACAACTGAAAGTTAACCCTAAGAATGGAATTTATTAACCCAAATTTAGGTACATGGAAATAAGAATGCCACCTGTTTTAAATGGTAGCTTATTTAATATATATATTATTTAATATATGTTATATTATTAATATATATATACATACATACACTTATTTATTATATGGCTTACAGTAAATCAGGTAGGGATGCCAGAACTGCCTTGTGGAGTACTGGTAAAGGGTAGGTGTGCTAGAATACATTCATACATATCACCAGAAAAACCCCAGTTGACTGTGTTCCTTTTGAAGTTCCCGAGGATGCTTTAATCAAACAATAAGTGGTCAGTGATGGTGGCACTGGCACAGGTGAAAGGCTCCCTTGTGGCTGTCCCCTGCAGACCGTGATTGACAGTAGGGAAGAATATGATGGCAGTAAGCTACTTAATATGACTGGCAATGACAGGATCCTGGAATAGCAGTAGACTCTGAGAGGCAGATAACCATTAGAGGTAAGTGGACATAATTACCATAAAGGAAGCAAATTCAGAATGGTAATCGGTGAGCTATACTCACATGAATACTTGGCCATGGCTAATAAACAGTGGCATTTCTAGGGGTTCCCGAATATGTAATAGGTTGAGTTATTATTCCATAATACGGGACAGAAATGAGAATGCCTGGATCCGAGATGAACTGGGGTGACTTTTGATGTTTCTACAACCAATGTTAACTCTGAATTGTTATTACAACCACTGCAACCTGAGAGAGTCATCAGCAGCTTAGATACTGATCATATTAACCCAACCAAGAAAGTAAATCCAGAACAGCAGAGTGCTCCCCAAGAATGGAAGGAATGTACATCAAGTGATGGGGAAACAATTATCATGCCAGCTTCAGTAGCAACTGCTGCAGGATGACTAGTGTTCCACAACAAATCCCCCACTTTAAAGGTGTATTTGGTCAGTTGGCTAAATAAAGTGTAACCAAACAGCATCTTGAAGGAATAATCACAAGCTGTAGTGAACTCAGTGTAATATGTGGGTAGATTTAAGTGGCATAAAGGGTGAACTGGAAGGGACATAAGGCTCCACTTAACCTGAGACCTGAATGTAGCATGCTACAGAAAAATTCCAGCTTGGTGTCCTGATCTCTGTGATGAAACTCCATTTACGAAAGTGTGGGAAGGCCGCTTTGCCCAGCTGCAAAAGCTGGATATGCCAAGGAGTTAACCACCACTGGAAATAGCTCTCACGAATGACTCTTGGGAATTGATTATGAATGTCTAATCATCCTCACCACTCAGGTAGGATAATTTTTTAAGTCTTTATTGATATTTAATTCTTAGACCTATTTAACATAGATATAATTTGTCTATTTATAGTGCACAATATAAAAGATATAATTCAATGATTTTTATTATATTCACAGATATGTACAACCATCACCTCAATCAATTTTAGAACATTTTCATCATCTCAAAATAAACACTGTACTGGTTAGTTATCATACCCCTATACCCCCATCCCTATCCCAGTCCTAAGAAACCACTCATTTTCTTGCTGTCTGTATAGATTTGCCTTTTTCTGGACATTCCAGTAAATGGAATCATATATGTAGTCTTTGTGATTGGCTTAATATTTAGCATAATGTTTTGAAGGTCTGTCCATGCTGTATCACATCTCGGTGCTGCACTTCTTTTTACAGAGGGATAATAGTTGTCTGTCTGCCATTTTACTTTTTGTCTCTGTGAGTCTCATGGCTCTTTGTTCCTCTATTCCTCTTTTATTGCTTTATGTTACATTAAGTGAATAATTTCTGGTGTTGCATTTAAATTTTTAGTGATATTTTCACTACCTTTTTTGAGTTATTTCTTTAGTGGTTGCTCTATGCCTTTCATTATACAACTTAATTTATCAAAATCAGCTTCAGATGTGCTAATATAATTCCAGTGAATTATAGAAATGTTACTCCCACATAGTGCTATTCCCTTTTCCCTTTTTTGTGGTATTATTGTTACACATATCACATCTATAAATAATCCAAAACCAACAATACAAAGTTATTAATTTATATAACTTTATGTCTTTTAAAGAAGCTGAGAGAAAAGAGAACAAACATATATTTATAGCTTTCATTATATTAACTTTCTTACAATTTCTTCATTTGTTCTTGTGGATTAAAGTTGTCCTCTGGCAACTTCTCTTCACTACTCCATCCAACTCTGATTTAATATGATTATCTCATTCATCCTTGCAAGACATTAATGCGCTCAATCAGACTATGATCAAGCTTTAGAACTGGGAACTATTTTTCTTCTTTTAGATGCCCTTCTAACTCTGCACTTGATTCGTCAGCATTGATTTTAAAGTTTAAGTCTATGGGCTAGTTTACTTATAATTTCTGTATGCAGTTTCTTACTGTAGATGCTAAACACATACTAAAGACATGATGAAAAAGACAAGATGCTGGAAAGGTTTTAAAAAGGGAGAGCATATTCATTTAGATATGGATCAAAAAAAAAAACTCCATAAAATTTCAAAGTGGACCTTGAATGATGGGCAAAGAATAAGAAGTTAAAGGGACATTTTTATAAGAAGATGAGGAAAGCACAAAGAAAGTTTCAAAAATTACAAGAAGTTTAGCAAGATGGAGGTCATAAAGTTTAAAGAGAAATGTCAGAGATAGTTTAGAGCACATTATGGAAGGCCTTGAAGAGGGGTGTACTTAATCTGATAGAAAATAAAGGATTACAAAAAAAGACAGTAATTTAGGAATTTATCTTATTTGAGCTATGTGTTAACAAATGCTATTCAAAATCATGTAGTTCCATCTCCATTCTTAGCAATGCTTAATATGTCATTGTGGCTACGAGGTGCCAAGGTAAGCATGGAGCCTTTCATTCTCGTCATCTTGGAATCTGTGTCCCCTTTTCATTTCATAATCCCCCAAAACTAATTATGATACTGGACAGTATGTTTCCAGATAGTATCATCTTCCCTATATTGTTTCCACATAATGCTTACTCAGTCCTGAAAGAATGCCTGCCTACCTTCCGTGAAGTGCTTCTCTTCCTTTAGCTATTCAGCTTTCAGTTTAGAACTCTGGCATTCTCTTTCTGCTTGGATGAGAATCTTTGTGCAGCTGCTTTAAAAAAAAACATGTTGATACCTAATGGAGATACTACATTCTCAAACTTCATTATTGAGATATTACCACCAAATTTGACTTGAAATATAGGATGCAGGTGTCCACAAATGTAACTCTCCAACTTTTGATAAAAATTTCACATTTAATTTGCCACTGCTTCTCAATGAGAAATTCATTTACGCAGCTTTTACACACAGTTGGCCCTTGAACCACACTGGCATGGGGGGTGGAGAAATGTCCGTGCAGTTGAAATACACATATAACTTTTGACTCTCCCAAAACTGAACTACTAATAGCCTACTGTTGACCAGAAGCCTTACCAAGTACATACAGTCAATTAATAGATATTTTGTGTGTTATCTGTATGACACACTACATTCTTAAAACAAATTAACCTAGAAAAAAGAAAATGATATTAACAAAATCATAAGAAAAAGAAAATACATTTACAGTATTGTACTATATTTATTGCAAAAAAAATCTGCATCTAAGTGGACCCATGCCTTTCAAACCCATGTTGTTTAAGGGTCAATTACAGTTCCTCCTCACAATACTTTGGTAAATTACATAGGCCAATATATGTATTAAAGGTAGCCCTTATCACGTATTATAACTTTGGATATAAAGTCTGGGATATATATTCATGTGAAATTGTAGAAAACACTCTACATAGTCTTCTTAGCATTTATCATGGCTTATAAAACATGATGATATGACTGCATAACATTTCTGATCAGAAGCTTTACTGAATATTAAGAATAACACTACTGGTACACAGCAAAACTTGTGAAAAGAAATCTGCTTGCTGCAACTGTGCCCCTAAGAACTCCCTCAACAATGTAACTGCTCTAGTATCTTTTCTCATTCTTCTCTGCCTAAAATAATCTTAATTCTACCTCCAGCTAATAACCCATCCTTCTCATTTCTTATTCAATTATCCTGCTGACTATTTATTATATAGAGAAATCTGGGCTTTTCTGGCAGCACAAATAAACCTCTTCTAAGAAAGATATGGTCCAGGATAAGTGGAAAAGACTATAAACTCTTCAGTAATTTTAGTTTATTACCCTCCCTATTTAGCCAAGTTCCATTTTTTCTTAGATCTTCGATATTAGAAGTGAAGGAATGAATGAATGCTTCACAAAGAGAACTGGCAATAACCTTTTGGTTAACTGAGACTATGCCAAGAAAGAAGAATGAGAATTATTAGAATGAATTATTTGTACTATTTCATGGTCTTAAAAGTCTGTCTTTTCTTTCCGAGGTCTAAAGAATTAGCATCCTAGCATCTTCATTTAATTTTGCTTTAGTAGAGAGCTAAGAAGAGCATAACAGTGACATGTCATTTAATTACTTTCTGATTTGATGTGCCATTTTAATTAATTTGGCATTAAGTTCCCTTACTATAAGATACAATGATGAGGGTGCACATTATCCCTTTAGTTTTTCCATTACTCAGGGGAAGAGATGGGAGAGTACTAAAGCTTTTAATACCAAAGTTTGCAAGCTGATGAAAATATAAGTTTAGCACAGATTTTGTGCTATTCAGGTAAGACACATATTAGTTGGAGAATGTTTAGGCACCAAATATATTTATAAACTTTCTCAGAGATTCTCCATCTTGAAAAATAATACTGTTTCTTGAAGAAGCCATTGAAAGACTATTTTTGAGTCAGTTTTATGGTTATTTTTCAAAAGCCATCAGTACTTACCCTTCACCAAAATATTTCTCTATTTAAATAAGCAAATGCTGACTCAATATCAAAAATTAAAATTAGTAGTTTATACCAAGATTACCAAGTAGCTAAACTTTTATATTTACCCAATACTATTCACCAATACTTTCTTCTCACCCAGCCAAATGCCCAGTGACTTCATTTCACATCACTTAGCAGACTAATTCTCAGAATTTAGCCATGCAGACCATCATCAATGGGCTTTGGTAGTCTTTCCCCCAATCTGAATCATTCAAGAATACTTTGGCAGAAATAAATATATGCATATATGGTCAATCAATCCATGATAAAGAAGGCAAGGATATACAATGAGGAAAAGACTGTATTTTCAATAAATAGTGTTGGGAAACTGAACATCTACATTCAAAAGAATGAAACTAGACTACATTCTTACACTATGTACAAAAATAAATTCAAAATGGATTAAAATCTCACACCCTAAGTGTGAGATGTGAAACCATAAAACTCCTAAAAGAAAACATAGGTGGTAATCTCATAGATATTGGTCTTAGCAACATATTTATAGCAATGTCTCCTCAGGCAAGGGTAACCCAAAAAATAAACTATTAAGATTACATCAAAATAGAAGGCTTTTGCACAGCAAAGGAAACCATCAACTAACAAAAGGGCAACCCAGTGAATGGGAAAAGATAATGTATATTATCTTTTCCCATTCACTGGGAAGACAATATATAAAGAACTGGTACAACTGAACACTGAAAAACAAACAATCCAATTAAAAAATGGGCAGAGGACCTGAGTAGACATTTTGCCAAAGGCATACAAATGGCCAAGAGACACATGAAAAGATGCTTAACTTCACTAATCATCAGGGAAATGCAAATCAAAACCACAATGAGATACCACCTCACACCTGTCAGAATGGTTAAAATCAAAAAGACAAAAAGTAACAAGTGTTGGTGAGGACATGGAGAAAAGGGATCTCTTGCACTGTTGGTGGGAATGTAAGCTGGTGCAGCCGCTGTGGAAAACAGTATGGGGATTTCTCAAAAAAGTTAAAAATAGAAATAACATATGATCCAGTAATTCCACTAGTGGGTATTTATCCAAGGAAAATGAAACACTACTTCAAAAAGACAATTGCTACATTATGTTTACTATAGCATTATTTAGAATAGGCAAAATATAGGAGAGCAACCCATGTGTCTGTTCATCAATAGATGAACAGATAAAGAAGATACAGTGTGTGTGTGTACACACACACAAGACACCCACAAACATACACACAATGGAATACTATACAGCCAGAAAAAAAAGAGATCTTGCCGTTTGTAAAAACATGGATGGACCTAAAGGGTATTATGGTAAGTGAAATAAGTCAAAGACAAACACCATATGATTTCACTTACATGTGGAATCTAAGAAACAAAACAAATGAACAAACGAAAAGCAAAAGGCGTAAATACGGGGAACAAAGTAGTGGTTGTCAGAGGAGAGGTGGATGGAGGGATGGGTGAAATAGACAAAGGGGATTAAGAGGCACAAACTTGCAGTTATAAAATAAGCCACAGACATGAAAAGTACAGCATAGGGAATATAGTCAATAATATTGTAATAACACTGTATGGTGACAGTGATTATACTTATCATGGTGAGCACTGAGTAATGTACAGAATTGTTGAATTAATATGCAGTACACCTGAAGCTAATATAACATTGTATATCAATTATACTTTAAAAACAAAAAAGAATTCCTCCCCTTTTATTAGGAAATCTGCTGTCCAATTCTCTAGGGTTTTCAGCTCTTTAGGCATGTACCCAGTAAGGTACTAATGCATTTTTCTCTCCAAAATAATTTGTTTTGAGTTTCATGCTCCAAAGAATAATGAAGAAAATTTGACTCACATTCATCCTCATTTTATGGGGTACATTTCCTTTGCCATGAATCTACTGACTTAGGTAATTGATTATGCTGAACTTGGCGTTAACAAACTTTTTCCATACGGGGGCCAGTTAGTAAAAATTTTTGGCATTGCAGGCCACATGGTCCCTGTCACAATTATGCAACTCTGCCACTACTTACCTCTGTCACTGTAGCATAAAAGCAGCCATACACAATCCACAAATGAATGAGTGTGGCTGGATAACAAAAAAAAAAAAACCTTTTTTTATAAAAAATGGTGGTGACCAAGTTTGATCCATGGACCATAATATGCTAATCTTTGTCTAAATTAAATTAACATACGAGAAGGCTGACCTTCATTTTTAGAAGAAAAGGCATGGTTATTGAAATCAAATCAATGTGTTTAAATTCTGAGTCTGGCAATTTATAGAATTTGGGCTCAGTAATAATAACACTTTGAGTCTGTTTTATCATCTGTTAAAAGGATACCACGTGCTGAACTATACAAGAATAAATGTGTGTTGTTTTAAGCCAAAAAAAAAAAAAAAAGGATATTCTACTTCCCACCTTGCGCAGATAGGGAGAGTAAAAGGAGTATAACTTTGTTATTATACTCTAGTCAGCGGCTTAATTTGAGAGTGTCAAAAGGAAGCAGGTGCTGCCCTTAAGCATATTCTTGCCAATTAACACACTTTATAACACTTTTAAATGCAATACTTTGAGATGAAAAGATGTTAAAAGGGCAAATTTCAGTTAAGATAGCAGGGAATTTATGCTTTAAGGTACCTACTTCTCCACTCCAAAAATAATAATAATAATAATAATAATAATAATAATAATAATGACGACGATGGGTAGAATATAAAAATATAAAATTAAAGTACCATACTGGGCTCAGATACAAAACAAATATTTCTGAAAGCCAGAAACACAGTAATACTTAGCTGGCTAGTGGGAGCAAAGCAGCAGGTGTCTGACACTGTGGATCCAGAGATAAGCAAAGCCTCAAGTTTGGCTCTGGTGTAGTAATGCACATTGATATATTCTAGGAAGGGGATGGACTGGAGTCCGGCTCAAGATCTGATGCCAGGAGGTGGGAAGGCTTATAATTGGAGCAGCATCCTCCATAAAGAAGGCTAGTCTAAACTTTTCAGCCTGCTGAATGTAACTATGACACAGAGAAAGCTGAAGACAAAAGGACAAAGGACAATTAAACTCCATGACCAGGGAAGGAGTTAAAAACACTGCAGAGAGAGACTTCAGGAAAAGCCAGTCCTATATCACCATCTTGATCTTGGATCTCCAGATCCAGAACTGTGAGAAAATAAATTTGTGTGGAGGGTCGCCTGGGTGGTTCATTTGGTTAAGCATCTGCCTTCAGCCCAGGTCATGATCCCAGGGTCCTGGGACTGGGCCCCACATCAGGCTCCCTGCTCAGTGGGGAGCCTGCTTCTCCATCTCTCCCCAACTACTCATGTTGTCCCTTGATATCTCTCTCTCTAATAAATAAATAAAATCTTAAAAGATGAATAAATAAAATAATAAATAAATAAATAAATACAGACAGACAGAACGATCAAAAAGAGAATCGACAAAGTGAAATTAGAATTGAAAAAAAATCACTCAAAATACAACACAGAGAGACAGAGACATAAGTGTTATAAAAGTAATTAAGAAACAAGGGATTCTAATAGGTGTTATGGGAAAAAAATGAAGGAATGATGGGCAATGCTTAATAATTTTGCATAAATGTGCATGTGATTAGCAGTAAAAAAATAGAATATTCTCAGTGTCAAGCAGAAAAATAAAATAAATAAATAAATAGATAGATAAATAAATACAAATCTATAGTTCATCACATTGCAGTAAAACTGCAGATCAAGGATGTAGAACAAACTTACAAACTACCAGGCAGAAAAAAGAAACATTATTTTTTTAAAATAGCCCTAAATATTATATAAGCCTTTTTATCTATTATTAGAAGCCATAAATCTATAAGGTTCTGTCTTCAAATTGCCAAGAAGAGAAAACTTGTCAGTGTATAATTTTGTTTCCAGGTAGTATATCATTTAAAAGCAAGAGCAAAATAATAAGATCAACAAACTTTCATGAGAAGAGTGATTAAACATGTAATTCTGATGTAAAACAAGAGACCTCAGAAAATATACTGGAATAACGTTTTTAAATCCAACAGCCGCAGAAACTTCCTTAGAATCCTTGTTTAGTGTCACCCACTCAAACGAGGCCGAAACTTGATAAACACCGTATTGAAACTAGGGATTATTCCTAGAGATGATGAGAAAGTTATTGGAAGAAGTTTATGGGGGGATTTAACTGTTGTCTTTATTGTTCATTTTTTTTAAAGATAAACAAAAACAAGAAAAAAAACTTTGAACCAAACAAGAGGCCAGCAATGAAAACATTAGGTTCTGATAGAACTGGGTGGCAAACCCATGGTGGTTTATTATTCTCTTTACTGTCTTGTATGCTTTTGAAAATGCCTTGCTCTACAAAAAATTTAATGATTATAGAAAAATGTAAAAGCAACAGTTGGTATTTTCCACACATACTGAAATATTTGTGGTCAACATATGAGATCTATAAAGATGGATATCATGGTGGTAAACATTTTATGTTCTAACTCCCCTGTCAAACAATAATACATACCTTACCAAAACTTCCACCAAGACCAATCCCTAATCCACTCCCTGTAATATTAGAATCTGTCCAAAAACAGACATGGGTTCTCAAACTTTGAGTTTGTCTAGTGATTTCCAAAGAGGGGTGAAAAATTAAGGCTGCCGTCCACCAGACATCAAAGAACAGGATGATACAGTTGACTAAGCAAGGAGTATGAGGATCTCTATGTGCTTCCATGGCTCCAGTTAGTCATCCTTTAGTCTTTGGCACAGGAAAAACTTGAGTACAGTCAGAGGAAAATGGTAATTTAAACAGTGACATTAGGATGGAAGATTGGAGGCACTATGAAGAAAACAGCTAGAGAGGTAAAGCAGGGTCATTTGATGGAGATCTTTGAATTCCATCTTGAGGATCTTAGACTTGTAAATTTTCTTTAAGCAAATTAAACTTACTATATATGTGCATAATATTGTTAAATAGCAAAGCTGATATTACTACAATCATGAGAAAATATTTAATAGCAACTCTAGAAGTATATTATAGGGCTATGAAAAGAATGAGAAAAATAAAATAGTACTTAGCTGCAGAAATGACTAAATGTTTTACAGTAAGTTACTTTTCTAACCAAAAATCTTATTGAAGATAAAGGGAGAAAAATTAAGGGATGCAAATTAATTTCATCTCTAAATCCATCCCCATTGCAGTGAGATCTCTGTCTGTTTCCTAAATATACAGGGAGTTTACCAGGTATAGGAGAGAGGAGATGGGAGAGATGACTAGCTTAAAATTTTTCCTAGGTACTCTGTCTCTAAGTCATCTTTTTGGTGAATTTCTTTAGAGGACAGATCATTTTGCCATCCCACAAGTTCTAGCTTTATTCCAAATACAGCAAAGTTTCTATTGTAAAATAAATGATGAGATTGTAAAAAGTATAAAAAAATTACAAATTAGGCAAAAGAGTTGACCCATTTAAACTAACTTGGTACACTAATAGAATATTTTAAAATTTAAAAACCAATGCCATCTGATAAGAATTTTACAACAGTTCTCCCAATATTACACTCAGTGAGTTCCATAATAAATAGAACTATGAAGTAGGTAGTTATTCAGGTGTTTTTCTATGAAGGAAGAGAACTAAACCTCAGTATTTGGTATCTAGACTAGGTCCAACAGAACCTTCTGTGATGATGGAAATTTTCATTCTGAACTGTCCAATATAGTATCCACTAGCCACTTGCAGTTATGGTGCAAGTGAAATATGGCAAGAGCTATCAAGGAACTGAATTATTAATTTTATTTCATTTAAATAATTAAATGTGAATAGTCACAGGTTGCTAGAGGCTAGTACATTAGCACAGACCCAGATGATTAGTGTCCAATTCAACCTTGACTAAATTTAGTCAGAAAACAAAACCAAATAGAAAATATAAAAAGTAGTTGGCAGAAGTTAATTTCTAGGTATTATAAAGATATTGTCATATCTTCTTAGGGCTTCTTATAAGCTGACCTAAATGAACACTCATGAAATTTTATACAGACCATCCCCATTAGTAGTCAAAACTGTATCTGTGAAATCTAGATGATCAATTAAACTGAAAATCCTTTCTTCCATCACATTCCTTGCAAAAGTTGTGAAGAACCCAAAGAAGACTCATTAAGCCATGTGTTTTATTGTGGGAATTCCCACATGCTACAGTGAAAGGGAAAAGACCCAAAAGCCAAGTCCTTTGATGGAGCATGGCCTTGCACTTAGAGGAGGGCTATCAGGCCAGGATTCAAACTCAAGTGGTAATAACTCGGTGTTCAATGCTCCCATTCCCGTTACCTACTCTTCTCCCCATTTCTAAAACATTTTCTTAAACATTTCTAAAACAACTCTCTATTCCCCTGGAAATAATTTCTTTGTAGAAGCCAACTTTCTAAGCCAACTTTTCTACATGGCTAACACATTACTCCATTTCAAAGAATACTTTGAAAGAGTGAGAAATTAAAGGCGAGAAATGGAGAGCAAAGTAGAAAATCCAAATTAAACAATCTGTTGAGGCCCAGTTTTATACATCCCCCTTTCAAAGCTCTGGAACTGTTGCCTTTGAATACAAAGCTCTTTAAACAACCACAAACCTAGCCCTGCTATTATTGCAAGATCTGGGCAGAAATAATTCTCTGAACAAATTTGTGTACAAATTACTGCAATAAATAGATTAAATATCAATTTAAAAATTATGGTTTTACAACAGTTTTAATTACTTCTTGTTGCTATCTTCATGAATCACATGAACTTTAAGATTAGAAGGCAAATATTTGTACTTAGGTATATTATTCTACTTGGGAAAGAAGGAGGAAGCCCTCATACTTATTTTTTTGGTTTAATAAATAGGCACATCTCAAGCACTGCCTAATATTATCAGAGGTCCATTGAAAAATAATGCTAAGCAAAACAAAACAAAACAAAACAAAACAAAAAACAGTGCAAGTGACTTTTACATAAGACTTAGTTTCAACCCAAATATTTGCCCCTTTAACTCATTAACTTATGCTCTCAATTCTTTCATGCAAATAGTTTTTATTTGACTTCCTATAGCAAATCCAGTTCTTGAAAATAATCAGAACAGTGTGCAATTTAAGGTCCCTACAACAAGTGCAGAAATGTTTTATGCTTGAGGGAACTGTGCATCGAACATCTGCTGCCGTGGTGAATCCCAGGAAGCCTGTCAAAGCACACACGCATGAAAACAGAGAATGGAGAGAAAGACATACTCACAGCCCTTGGGACAGGGGCCTAGGAAACCACAACATCCACTTTGGAGATTATTCAGATTAATAATTAGGCTCATTTTGTACATTTTAGGTCCACCTACTGAACCCGAATCCCAAAAGATGAATGCAGTTGAGTTTTTATTACTGTGTCACTGTACATTTCATGCAGCTTGAGTTAAGAGGATAATTGAATAGAACCTCATACCGCATGTGCACTGCTTCTTGTGACACAATGGAGATAGCATGGGAAAGGCAACATATGCAAAACAGTCTGTGATGTGATGAGTTCATGCTATCTATGAAATTATTCCCAAAGAGCAAGAACAAAATACTATTATTCATAGAAGAACAAAAATACTTATGCTCAATAATGCCCCCAAACACCCAGAGTTTGACATTTAAGTGAAAGGCAAAACAGTGGACAGGATAGTATATCTATAATATACATTTGTAGGACTGGAAAAGCCCTGAAGTCCCCCCAAAATAGAAAGAATTCTGAATTCACAATCACATCTCCCCCTAAGGGTATTAAATAAGATATCTGGGGCTTATAGTAACTATGCAGACCTTCCAGTGAGTGATTACTGGAAGCAGTATGAAGAAAGGAAATAAATTATTCACAAGTCATCTAAGAGAGTAACCCGCCCCTAAAAGAATATCTTTTAAATGTGAGAGTCACACTTTTATTCCAGAAGGCAATCACTATTTTTGGGGATTATATTTCACATATCCAGAAATTATGTATTTGGAAGTTACAAACTAGAACATCTAACTGGAAATTATTTTTATATGGAAAATGAAGCCCTACTCACAACATAGTGGGATGGACCACTGTTAGATTTAACACACTGTCATAGGAGCATGTCATTCTTACTAGCTGCATATTCGGCATGTATACACTAATTCATCCTTAAATAATGACCCAGGGTATTGATTATTATTATAGTATTCATCTTTGAGTTCAACCATGAATTGAATTCAACCGAGCGTTTGCAACAGCTTATTAGAGAACCTGATATTTACGAGAAAGAGACTGATTTAATAAATAGTTTTATAGTAGTGCTGGAAAAACTCAATAAATTATATTTTATAAGTACACATGCACATAAGTCTATGTACGCTGAACATATTTACACAAATACACTAAATGTTTAATGAATACTGGTTTTGTGACACAATTTGGGAGGTGAATTAAAGGAAGAATATCATTGTGGGAGATGATGGCAGATTCAATGGCAGTTCATTATCTGTAATCTCTTCCTAGGCACATAAAAAGACCATATTTGGGTGCCTGGCTGCCTCAATTGGTTAAGGAACTGCCTTCGCCTCAGGTCATGGTCCTGAAGTCCCTGGGATCAATTCTCTCCCTTCCTTGGCCCCTCTCCCCGCCATGCACACACATTCAGTCTCTGTATTAACAAACAAACAAACAAACAAACAAACAAATAAGAAACCAACTTCCTGAACAATCTTACAACTTTTTATCCAACTACAGTGGCTTTGGGGGCGATGTGCTTCAGATGAGCTGGTTGTTAAGATAGAGACTGGCCGGCCAAACTTCATCAAACTTTGCAAGAGTGAGAAATAAATCTTTGTTTTATGAGGGCATTAGAGTTTGGACTTTTTTTATGCAGCATAAGCAAGACTATTCCACACAATTTGGAGAATTTCTCAAAATTCTTTAGAATGCTCTCAAAACCCTCTCAAACCTCTACTGCAACTGTGATACTTCAGTCCCCATTATGAGCAATTCACAAATTTCCAGGCTTTTTCATGTATAATGGTTCTCCATTTAATTCCTTAGATACAAGTAGTTGTGCAAACAAGCTATCACGGCCTTTGAGAATTTAATACCCTTCAAACAAATGGCCAGGTTGAAAGGGTAGTTCTTGTGGGTTGTAAAAAAATGCTTTATAATCGAACTTGGAAGAGAGCTAGCCAAAGAATCTTCCAGTTGCTCAAACTGCAACTGAAGTCGTAGCTTACAACAGAAGTCATGGCTGCCAAGGGGATCTGCATCTTAGTGCCCAGCTAAAGCATTTTATTTATACTTTCTGAGGACATAAAAGTCAAAGATGAATATTTCTATGCTGTTTATAAAAATTGCTTGCTCATTTTTATCACAAAGTTTACACTGTCCAGGAACTATGGAATAATTTCAAATTAGTTGTTATCGTATTTCTACCATCAGTGAGCTGTAAGATCTTTACCATACAGATTTCATAGTGCATATGGGCCATTGATATTGTGATATTTTCAAAGGTATTACTAAAATTGTGATTTTTTAAACTATTACGAGTATTAGAAGCAAGTTCTTAAGAATTATATGCATAGTTTTTGTTATTTTTTTCCAGCTACAACCAAATGCTGAAAAGGAACCACATGCTACTTAAATACCTACTAGAGTAACCCAGAGGTAGCTTCAAATAAGCTTCTCTGCTGATTAAAGGATTACCTTAGCAAAGGGATGTGGTATATTATATATGCTACACAGTTTTGTTGTAGATAATAATGGGTTTTATTTCTTTCACTTCCTGTAGTTGGCCATCAGAAACAGGTAAGATAGGATAAGTTCAGAATTGTTCATTTTTACCCTGCTTCTCATCTGCTTAATACTGCTTGACTCCACGAATTCATGGGAAAGGCTCTGAAATAATAAATACATATATTTTCTTAATACAGTAGCATATCTGCTTTCAATCCTCTCTCTGTCCACAATTTCTTGTGTAAATTTAAAAATTCTATTCTATCTATTCAGTTACCTCAGAGAGAAAATGATTATTTTCAAATCTAAGATTTTTAAGTATAGATCACTGAGTAACTATTTTCTATTTTTGTTAGGAGTAAAAAAGGATATAATCATCAACATGAAACAAATAAGGTTAACTTTACTGGAAAATAGTGTTTGTGAATTAAGAAGTAGACTATAAAAGAATCTTTGAACTCTCACTTCTTGGATTATTTTTTTAAAAGATTTCATTTATTTATTTGTCAGAGAGAGAGAGAGAAAGCACACAAGCAGGGGGAGCAGCAGGCAGAGGGAGAAGCAGGGTCCCCATTGAGCAAGGAGCCTGATGTGGGACTCAATATCAGGACCCTGGGATCATGATCTGAGCCAAATGCAGACACTTAACTGACTGAGCCACCACAACTTCTTGGATTATTTTAAAGAAGCAGAAACTTCTATCTCTAGAATTGCTTAGGTATGATTTTGCTAAAAATAAGAGAATATTCAAGGTAACTTTCCATTCTGATTCCATAATTCCAAACAATTTGTTGGGGTTTTTCATTTTTCCGTTCTATGAACTTCATAGTACTGAATTCTAAAATGAACTGAGTCCCATTACTACGAAACTGGAGTCTTGGGTTTATCCTTGGTCTTTTATACCAATTGTCCTATAACATGACCAGGACACTCCCCTCCCGCTTTGGTTCTCATTATCTTTAACTTCAAAGTTAGAGGCTGACCAAGATGACCTTAACTTTTCCCTCAGCCTGACTAAACTTTAGACAGGCTTCCTCCTGCCTCTAATCACCTTGACCTCCCTCTCATCCCGGCTCTTAGACAACCTAAGACAAAGATCGTCTCCTCCTCCACTTCCTCCTCTCAGAACATCTGCTATAGAAAACTTTAGCCATAAATTCTTTCTCTGCCCCTTTGAGATGTATATATTTTTAAAAGCTTCTTGCCAGTTTACAACCCAGAAATGTTCTCAAGAACCTAGAAGCCAACTCTCTGAAATTTAGTTATTAAGGAGGATAGCACCCCTATTTCCCAGTCTCTGTGGAAAGGTAGGAGCCTATCATTCATGGGTGACTTGTTCCAAGTTGTGAAACCACCTCCTGTCAGAAAGATATGAAAAAGTGTACTTTTCCTTTGAGTAAAGCCACTTAGCAAATATTAAAATTCTCCAGCCATTTGTTCTAGTGGATTTGAATTCAGACTACATTCTGCTCCCTCTCTCCTACTGCAATAGTCTTAGATAAAGTCATCCTTGCCTGTTTAAACTAGTGCAATTTTTGCTTTAACAGGGTTTACTAGATAGTCTTCAAGTCCCTTTTTGCCTATTTTGAAATTGTATATTTCTATGAAAAGCACCTTTTGGTTTGAGTTGAATTTTAAAAAAGTAATAGTGATTTTACACAACATAAAAAAGATGTGATGGGGCTTCAAATCAGCCAAATTGCACAAGGTTATCTACTATCCAGATTCACTAACACTCCCCAGTGGACTGGACAATCCCCCCACATCTTCTGAATCCACTCCTGACATTGTATAATGCTCCAATATCCCTTCAAGATGAAAACCAAAGTTTTACTCTCATCACTGGCACTGGTTTTTTTTTTCTTCTATTATAATAATTTCAGAGTCATTAATAGAGTTTTAATTCACAGATAGAAGCAATTAAATTTGTATAAAAATACAGCTCACATTTTAAGGACATAGTGAGGTAGCCAACCATCTGCTTTCCTATATTCATAAGAGAGCTACTTTTCTTAGTTAAGAAATGCAGTTGACTGCAATATCATTCACTGCATTTCCCTCCTTAAAAATCCACAGCTATGACCCTATCTATTCTTTGTCTCAATTTCTAATACTACTACCATCATATATTGTAAGTATTTACTGAACCAATACACGACCAAATGAATGAATGGGAAATTGTGTGATCATTTTCTGCTGTAACATATGTTTCTGCAGTGACATATGCCAATATAAACATCTGATATTCTCAGCTACCTTGCATCTTTTTAGATTGCTATAGATATGGAAGTTCATTTTTTAATACTGCTATGACCTAAAGTTTTGATGCTATGCCTTTCTTAAGTATTATAGTCACCGTTTATAGTCTTTTACATTTTTACATGAAAATATTCAAATCTAGAATATTAAACCTATAATCCTTACAAATAAACAAACAAAAAGAAATCCTGCATGACAACATCAAATAGCAAATCTTCCCCATCATTAATCACCTCACAGTTTCAATATTATTTAACAACATGTCTTACCTCACAAGGAATACTATCCCCGGGCAAGAAATCATTTTTGTGATTCATAACAAGGAACCCTGCCGTTTTGTTCAGTGGTTATTCAGAGATTTGAAACTGCACTACATAACTTTGTGACAGTGTAATGTATGATTCACAGTGGAAAACACAATAGAGAAAGACTTCAGGAAACTTAATTGACTAGAACTGCAGGTGACTTACTACAGTGTTTATTACAGACCCCCACAAGGCATAGTTTTCAGCTGCCTGAATATTCACAATGCAGTAACGTGACTGCTGTAAGGTGTGTGTTGGTTGCCAAACGATCTGAAGCAATGCTTGAATAGCACCTAGGCAAAAATCAAGATCCTCCCAAGCCTGTCTTGCTTCCCTCAACTGCTTGGAGCAGTTGACACTGCAAGCGAGGCACGAATGATAGGAGGGAATGTGTGGTGGGGAAAAGAAGGCACTCAGTGTTCTCTGGTTTTTCTATACCTCCTGCTTTTTCCAGCAGAAGAGAAAGAACCGACGAGGTATTTTGTTGGCTAGAAGGAAAGCAGTCCTTATGCACTTGAAAGAGCTCCAAAGCAACTTACCAAGAAATCTAAAATATTTAAATTACATCAAAATGCCAACTGCTTTTTTTTTTTTTAAGTTTGTTTGTCCTGAATCACAGTCTGAAAGCAAAATACAGAATAAAAAGTATGATCTTGGCCATGAATAGAAATGGGAATTCAAGAAAATAAATATGCAAGATCTTTTGTTACTGGATTATTTCAGCACTTCAATGATTCAATAATGACAAAATTTAAACCTGTGAATCTGTGACCTCACAAATTGAGGTGCTTTCTTATTACTATGAGTTATCACAGAAAGAAC
Source organism: Mellivora capensis (assembly GCA_004024625.1). NCBI lineage: Eukaryota > Metazoa > Chordata > Mammalia > Carnivora > Mustelidae > Mellivora > Mellivora capensis. The sequence continues at coordinate 16,354 of PISX010014961.1, read as the reverse complement.
TATTCCTCAATCATTTGAAATTCTAAAAAAAGCCCCAGCTTATCTGCTGCTATAAGACATTTAGAAAGTTTTCTGGTACAATTAGGTATGAACTGCTTCATAAACTTTACTGCATGCATGATCGTATCTTTTTTATTTCATCAGATTAAGCTGAAAGCAGCTTGATTCTTCATATGCTAGATGAGCAGAAATTTTAGTATTGTCTATTTAAATATTTTACCTCTCTATAAATTACCTTAATATCTGGAATAGTTAACTCTATTCAAGACTGAGCAGCTTGTGTACGGGGTTCCCTTCACTTCAGCCTTGACTTCAGCAAGACTTCAGCCTTGCTGTCTGCTGTCTGCAGCGAACAAACGCTGCTGTTTCTTGTTGCCACCAGGGCTGTAGCACTGCACACCACAGTGATGTCTCTCTCACCATCCTAGACTCATAGAACGTAATCCCTAAGGTACTTTGCCAGGGTCTCTATATTTCTCACAACACTTCTGGTACTCAGTGGGATACTGAAAAGGTGACTTGAGGATATCGTGCTCTAAAACACTACACGTAATTGCCACTACACAACACGACAGAATACTCTCCGTTTCTCACCCTGATCTTGTGTCATAATTTTAACCTAAGACTACGCTAAACCTTAGGAATAGCACGGTGGTACCTCTAGGTGAAATGGAAAGTGTGATTTGGGAAGACCCTGGGTTTCACTCATCTATTTTACTTACTAAGTTTTTTAATATTGTTTCTAAATACGGTGTTCTACATTTTTTTAAGAACAGTTTGAAACATCTTCTGGTCTATCTAGGGAAAAATGTTGAATGAATTCTATTGATAACAGCACTATTGACAATTTTGCTATCAGTTGCACTTTTCATAATCCAGTGTCTTTATAATATTTGCTTGACTGCAATCCTGAATAAATTACCAGTTATTTCAATAATTTCTTTGAGTTTATATTAACAAAGAGAATTCCATAGTTACATGATGGCTTTTTACCTAAGTTTTAAATAAGCCAGGACATACTACTGCAATTATTTAAAAAAAAAATATTTGAATTGATCTGATTTCTTATAAATGGTAGAATACTTATGCATATGTTATTAATGAAATAGTCCTCTTGGAATAAAAACAATAGTACAGTTAGAATATAACCATTAAATAAAAGTTTTTAAGAAGTCTCAAGTATTCAGAGAAATATTTCATTAAGAATTGTGCTGATAAGAACAGGTGGCAATAATTGGATTTCCCATCTGCAGACTGTAAAATCATCTACAGGTTGGCTTTCATGAGTATTATAGCCAATATGTGGAAACCTACCCATTTGCAAATTATACCAGATGGACCCTGACCAAGTTCAGAGAGCCACGTAGGACCAATGTTCTTTCTGATGTTTTTTAAATTTTAAAGCAGACGACCATGCCATTTGCAGAGCAAAAGATAAACTAGGAACAGTATGTGAGCAGAATTTATTCAGTGAGTTGAGCAGGGGTCAGGTAATGATATCAGAGCTCCTTTGAACTCCAGATCCCAAAAATCGAAGTCCTCTGCAGATGTGGCCCATTCAGTAATGAGTAAGATTGGTAATAATAATATAATCAGTAATAAGTAAAATTAGCCCATTCAGAAAGTAAGATTGGTAATTATCTATTCTTTGACAAACAGTCCAGTATTTCAACATCTTCCCAGGAAACAGATTAAGAAATGTCCAGAGATGTACAATTAAGTATTATTACGCTCACATTGTGACTTGGATTGTTTTCCAGTATTATCACCTACTACGTAGAAGTGTATGTGGTAGTCTGATAATTTTTACTTTGTAAGTTTTTATGCCTTAAAGCTGCTTCAAAGTTAAAGGACTCTTACGCTCATCAGAAAAAACATATCAACACTGTGTGGCTGTAGCATTTTATTAGTGTCATCTACCAGTATCAATGTAGTACAGCTGAATATTTTCTTTTTGTAATCACAAAATATGCAATGCTACAGTCTTTTTCTAATTTTCCTTTCTCACACACTTAAGATCAGAAATACATAAGGAAAAGAAAGAAAGAGCAGGGAAGGGGAAAGGAGGGAGAGAGGATTAGAATGAAGGAAAAATGGCAGTTCATAAGAGAAATATATAAATACAATTTGCTCTAAAATCCATTAAAAGAAAAGAAAACAGTTCTTTTGTTTGTGAGGTAAGATACATTAACACTGAAGAAGATGCAGGTTGTGTACAAAATAAATTTATCCATGAGACAATAAAACTGAATAAAAATGTTTTCAAATATCAGAATTAGTTTCCTTTCGGGGCGCCTGGGTGGCGCAGCCATTAAGCGTCTGCCTTAGGCTCAGGTCATGATCCCAGGGTCCTAGGATCCTGTTTTATAGTTTTCAGTGTTGCATATATTTTTCAAATTTTTCTCCAGCTGATGCTTTTGTAAATGGTATTTCTTTTGTTTTTATTTCTGATTTTTCAATGCCGGTATATAGAAATACAAGGCTACAACTTTCTTGAGGTATAACTGGTATTTTTTAAACTTCTAGTTTAATGTATATAATTTGTTGAATTTGGATATATGTCTGCAACTGTGAACCATCACCACAATTAAGGTAATGAACACATCTACCATCTCCAAAAGTTTCCTTGTGTCCTTTTGGGTTTTTTTTTTTTGGCAGGGGGGGTATACTTTTATTCCCAGGGTAAGAGCGCTTAACATGAGATTACTCTTTTAACTTTTTAAGTGCACGATATTGTATTGTTAATTATAGGCACTATGGTGTAAAACAGACATCTAGAGATTATTCATCTTGTATAACTTAGTAACCACTGAATAAAAACAATAAAAACTCCCAATTTCCCCCTCCTCCAGTCCCCTGGTAACCAACATTTTATTTTCTGCTTCTATAATTTGACTATTTTAAGTACCTCATGTAAAAGAATCCCTCACTGTTTGTTACTGTTCCCTTAAATCGTTAGTAGAATTAACCATTGAAGATACCTAGGCCTGGAATTTCTTTTGCTTGAAGCATTTTCACCACATATTTATCTTCTTTAATATATATGGGGCTTTTCAGGCTATTTCTTCTTGCATGAGATTTGATAGTTTCTATCCTTCAAAAAATTTGTCCATTTTATAAAAATTGCCAAATTTATTTTTGTAAAATAATTCATAATGTTTCCTTTGTTTCCCTTCTTAAAAACTGCAGGATCTGTAGTGATGTCCTCCCTCTCACTGACGATATGGGAAATTTTGTCTTATTTAGCTTTTTCCTCATTAGTTGTAACAGACACTTATCACATTCATTAATCTTCCCAAGATTAATATTAATTAATTAATTAATCTTCCCAAGATTTTTGTCTCTTCAGTTTTTTCTTTTGTTTTTGTTTTCTATTTCATTGATATCTACTCTGATCTTCATTGTCTCCTGTCTTGTGATTACTTTGGGGTCTAATTTTTCTTTATCTAACTTCTTAAGCTGGAAGTTTGTACTACTGTCTTGAGATCTATCTTTGATTCTAAGGATTCAGTGGTATAAATTCTTATGTAAGCACTCTTGAGCTGCATTGCACAGATCTTTTTTTCATTCAGTTTAAAATACGTTAAAATTTCTGTTGTTTTTTCCCTTGCCCATGGGTTTTTCAGAATTATGTACTTTAATTTCCCAATATTTTGGTAGTTTCTAGATATTTTTACTACTGATTTCTAATTTAATTCCACTATGTTCAGAGAACATACTTTTTATGATTTGAATAATTTAATATGTGTGGAGATGTGCATCATGGCCCAGAATATTGTCTTAGTATTTGTTCCTTACATATTCTACTATTGGGGAACAGAGTGTTTATAAATGACAACTAATCAATAGGATATACTCTATACTGCTAATATTTATATTTCTTTCTCCAGAGAGTCCGAAATAAGTATTGTCAGGATTAAAGGTGTCCCCATCGCTTCACTGGGCTTAAGAACCATAGGTGTATGCTGGCTTCATTCTTGACAACGCCATAGGAGTACCTTTAGAGCTTTCTTTCCCCTTTGACCCTGAAGATGAGGATACTTTTGGCAACAGAGGCAAAGACAACAGCAACAGCAAAGTCATTCTGGTTCTAGTGAGCCAGCGTCTTTTAAGAGCATGGAATTTGAAATGCTACAGGGTGACCGCTCTTTCTTCACATGAGCAAAGAACCAATGGGCCTGTATACTGCAGAGGGGGAGTCTTTCCTTGAGGACTCTATAGAACAAGAAGGAGCCAACATGGTCACAGTAGGGTTTTTTTTCCTTTTTTAAAGTCATTATTAAAATTTCAACGACATATGTTTTCTTTGAGCATCTATAATTAATTTTTCAAATCTGCTAGGATTTTCTATTTCTCTCCAGAGTATAAAACTTCTATTTAATTTTTTCCTGTTTTTGTCCATTTTCTTTCTCAGTTGTTAAATATTTGACTCACAGTTCAATTCTGGTTACTTTTATATCCCCAAATGTTTGTTTGGGCACATTTAATTTAGCTTGGTATTTTGTGTCACAGGATCCCTTTGCTTCATAGATGCTTTCTGGGGGAGGGAATGTTTTTCAGATAAAATATTGGGACTCTCCTCAGTTTTTTTCTGTAGCGTTGTGTGGAGTTCTGTGGAGACTGCTTCTGTCTCTCTGCTTGGTAAACAATAGTGGTGGTCTGGAGTAGCTCACAAGACTCTTATTTCAAGAAAAACCTGTTCTGTTAATGTAGTAAACAGCACTTCCTTTATCAGATGGCTTTTTGAGAAGTGTATGTGTGTGCCCTTCAAATTTCTTTTGTTTACTTTTGACTTCCACAAAGCTAAAATTTTCCCTAGATTTCTATTCCTTTAAATGCAGTCCCCTTTTTATTCATTTTTACCTTCCTGTCTCCAAAACTTCTTCCTCAACTCTCATTTGCACTATTTTCTCCAGCTTTACTGTGATACAACTGACATATAACATTGTGTAAGTTTAAGTTATAGAACATGTTGATTTGATTTCGACCTTGCAAAATAAAGACCACAGTAGCACTTGCTAACACTACCATCACCATCATGTTATATGATTATTATTTCTTCTATGGTTAGAACATTAAAGATAAACCCTCTTTCCAACTTTCAAGTATATAATACAGTATTGTTAACAATAATTATCATGCCGTACATAAGATCCTCAAAATTTATTCATCTTTTAACTGGAAGTTAGCACCCTTAGACCAACACCTCCCTATTTCCCCCAGGCCCCAAATCCAGGCAACCATCATCTTACTGTCAGTTTCTATGAGTTTAGCTTTTTTAGATTCCACATATAAGTGATATCATACAGTATTTGTCTTTCTCTGTCTGATTTATGTCACTTTGCATAATGCCTCAAAGTCCATCCATGTTGCAAATAGCAGCATTTTCTTGGTTCATATAGCTGAATACTGTTGCAGTGTGTGTGTGTGTGTGTGTGTGTGTGTGTGTATCTAACATCTTCTTTATCCACTCATCCACAGATGGACATTTAGTTTGTTTCCATATCTTGACCTATTGTGAATAACGAACATGGAATGTAGATATCTCCTTGATATCTTCCTTTCAATTCCTTTGCATATATTCCCACAACAAAGGCTAAATCATTCCCTTCACTGTTTAGTGACCTATGAGTTTCTTGAACCAGATATCTAAACCTTTCCCCAGCTTTGGGAAGTTGTGAGCCATTATTTCTGTTCAGTCCCCTTCTCTCTCTCTTCTCCTCAAACTCTAATAATTACCAAATTATTTCTTGTGCAGGTATGCCATAGATCACACAGGCTTTCCTTACTCTTTTATTCTTTTTTTTTTTTCGTTGTTCTCCTTCCTTTCAAAGTTCTTGTCTTCCTACTCAAAGATTATTTCTTCTGCCTGACTCATTCTTTTGATGTTTTCTACTGCATTTTTCATTTCATCCATCTTATTCTTCAACTTCTGTTTGGTTCTTTTTTATGATTCTATCTCTTTTATAAACTTCTCATTGTGTGTCTATATTGTTTTCCTGATTGTGCTGAATTACCTTCCTCCATTTTCTTTAAGCTCACTGAGTTTCCTTAGAACAGCTATTTTGAATTCTTTATTGCATAAATCACAGATTTCCATGTTTTTGGAATTGGTGACTGAAAGACTATTGTGATCCTTTAGTGTCATGTTTCCTTAACGTTTTCATGTTCCTTAAAGTTTTGCATTGCTCTCCTCATACTTGAAGTAGCAGTTACCTCCTCCACTCTTTACTATCTGCCTCTAGAGAGAAATACCTTCCATCATCCCTGCTTGGTATTCTGATGCTTTCTCAGATCCACAATTCTTGCTCCCTCTCGCGGCAGAATTTTTAAGCTTCTATGCCTTTTCTCAATCCTACTATGAGTTTGAGTGCTGACAGTGCTCATGTTTGTGGTCTCCTAAGCCTGCAGATTACTGCCAACATTCTGTGAGTGTTCATTAGCTGTCTGCCCAAAACTTACTCTCATGACCACCACTTGGAACACCAACAAGGAGCCTGCAACAGAGTGGGAGGGTGTGTAAGTGAGGTATACAAAGTACTTGGGATGTCTGTGGGCAAGTTGGCTGAGTCTGTAGGCAAGGAATCCCCAGTGGCTTGTAAGTAGACTTCTTGATGGAGTTATTGATACAGTTAGTAGGATCTGTGCCCCCTTTCAATGCCCTTTGAAAATCCTACCTACCACCCTCCCTGCCCCTTCCCACTGCCCAGTATTGCAGCTCATAAATCAGTACTCAGGATGGGGTGAAAATAATGAGCCTCTTTGGCAGTATTCCACAGAGCATGAGAAGCCTGGAGCTCACTCACATACACTTGCTTTCCCTAGGGGAGAAATCATAGATCAAAAAGATCTCCCTTGGTCCTAAGCTGTGCCATCGTGGGAAAGGAGTGATGCCGGTAAAGTTATACTGTTCCTCTCACCCTCTCCAAAGAATCTAAACTTCTTGCCCCAATGGTGTTCTGGAACTTTTCCACTGGAAACCTCCCACAAAGGCTCTCTATTATAGGGGTGATTATTAAGGCAATATTTTCCTGGACCATGGCTGAAAAGGGCTAGTTCATAGGCCACTGCAAAGTCCACAGTCCGGACTGAGGTCTATATGCCTATTACCCAATACAGGGGTTGGTGAAGACTCCCAGGTCTCTTGGAATATGGTGCTGGGTCCTACAGTATCCAAAAAGGCACTTTTATTTCTTTATCACTGGGGACAGGCGAAGGGGAATGTATGAACAAGGGACATCTTATTTAGTCATGATGCTGATGTCACTACCATTCCCCCCACACACACATATGCACTTTTAAATCCTTGTCTTAATTATCACTGATCTTTCAAAACTCTTTCAGTATTTTACACTTTGAGTCACAAATGGCAAGATTTCATTATTTTTTATGGCCAAAAATATTCTATTATATACACATACAATATGTATTTTTTTATTCATTCTTTTTTATGGCCAAAAATATTCTATTATATATACATACCATATGTATTTTTTTATTCATCTGTCAATGGACATTTAGGTTGTTTGCATATCTTGGCTAAGGTATATAATGCTGCAATGAACATGGGTATGCAGATATCTTTTCAAGCTAGTGATTTTGTTTTCTATAGCAACTAGTTTTTGTCTCGTATTGTTTTTATTCATGAATGTCTTAAATAAATGAAAGGCACATCGTAATATTATATAGCAGGACAAGATTTTGTTTTAAATGTACCTCTCTTTCCACTCGAATCTGAACCAATTGAAAGTCAAAGTAATCAGCTTATGGAAATTAGAATATCAACTTTATTAACAATCAGCCAAAGTTGAAGGAAATAACTCATATCTTTGGCCAAGTGAGCTCTATGATACTGATCTCCACAATTAGACAAATATCCATCTAGTCACATATGTATGGTAAGGAGGCCATGATCCTGTAAATCTCATGCCATATATAGACAAAGCAGATTATGTGCTCTCTGCTGAAAGCCAGCCAACAAGGAGGAAGAAAAGAGGAAAGGACTTGGCTTAAATTATTTAAGATAATTTATCTTAAATTATGAATGAAATAAGTATTCATCCTCTCTTGCAGAGTAATGAGTGATGGTGGGGGAGAAGATAGAAGGTTTACCCAAGTGGAGCTTCCTTGACATGGTAAGAAGCAGCAATAGTGGAAGAATTCTTTCTCCACCTAACAAACAAGTGCTTTTTTTTAATGTGTGCAATAATTCAAAACACTATGCAGATAACAATTAATACCATGTTAAAAGTCAGGTAGACACCAATGAGACAATCTAAGGTATAAAAAGCAGTTAATTTTTTTAAATTCATAATGTCTGACACATTGAAATCATTTTTTAAATCAATAACCATGTATAAAATATATCCTTGTTAAAAGTGTCTATGCTTTTAAATTCCATAATCTAGTCCTTTAAAAAGGAAATGGGAAACTATCTGCCTTTCACAGAAAACTAAATTGGAAACTATCGATGCTTGAGAGGTTAAAAGACCAGAACATCTGAATGTGAATTTAAGGTGCTCCCACAAGTTATAAATCAATTATAAAACTTTATAAGCAATAATAGAACTGACTAGGATACTAGAATCAGGTTTGATTTGCCCTGATTGGAGAAGCACTGTGGGACTAGATTTTATCACTACCATTATCTTTCTTTTGAAAATATTCATTCAATATAATAACTGGGTAAATAGAAAAGCTCAAGAGCCCTGCTATTCAAAATGGCCCTCTGAAGAGCAAAGTTGAATCTAAGGGTTTCATCAGAAATCCTGTTTCAGGCCCCACTCCAACTAACTAAATTAGAATCTATATTTTGCATGATTTTTTTGTACATTAAAGTTTGAAAAGCACAGAAAGTCCACCTTAGCAGAGGTGATGCCCTGTGAATGCCTTCTTCTGAAAGCAGAAGGTTAAAGTTTCCTGATATACTTTCTCAAAAAATGATCAGTTCTCTAAGAGAACCAAATCTGTAATTGAGGGTTAACAGAGCTAAACATCAATGTCTTCTTAGAGCATCAATCATAAAGCAAAAAACAACAACGACAACAAAAAAAAAAAAAACCTCCATAATTTTGAGAGTACAATTTGTGATCTTCTATATCTTGCTCCAAGTCCACCTAAGTTTTATGTTCTAAAAACAAGGAGACCATGCCTTGTTTATTCATCCCTTCACTAAGTCGGTGTTTTTAAATGTCTATTGAACGTCTTTCAGAAGAAAGAATTTTCCATAGCAAATAGCAAGTTATACTAGAGAATCTCTAATAGTCTTTCTTTTTTTTTTTTTTTTTGGTTCTACATCACAAGATTTCTTTTTTTTCCTTTTTTTTTTAATTTTTATTTTTTATAAACATATTTTTATCCCCAGGGGTACATGTCTGTGAATCGCCAGGTTTACACACTCTAATAGTCTTTCTAAATATAGAACTTTATGACTTAAAGAGCATTGTCTGTACTTATAACTTCATGTACATGTAAGCACATAGTTATATATTCATATTTATACGATGGAAGTAAGTGAGGAAAATTTCTTTTTTTTTTCTTAAATTCAATTAGCCAAAGTGAGGAAAATTTAAAGGTCTTCTCTAGCCTATAACTTGGCATTACCCTTTTTATTGGTAGTAGTGATATGAATTGTTGAGAATGTAATCAAATATAAATGAACCAGTCTCCTAAAGTACATATCTAACTAATTAAAATCCTTTTTCCTGATTAAAGCCCTTTGAAGCCCCTAGTCTACCTTTCATCCTAGTGCTTAGGGTTCACACATTGGGAGAAGTGTTAAAGTACTCCCTCTTTTCTCCCACCATAGTCTTCTCCAGCCAGTGGATAACTGACCAGTTTCCTAGGAGTGTCAATGAAGACAAACAACTAGTTTGCTAAGATTTAGGCTTTGTCATAGTCATTTGCTACCTTACAGAATTACTGAATTTTGTTATTTGAGATATACCAGAAACTAAAGCATTTCAGGCTCCAACATTTCTTATACTAAAATTTCAAAAGCAAATATCTCCAGAAAATTACCTAGCAAAATCCTTTCAGGTTTCTATCTTTGCTGTGATTCTAGATAGACTACTATATTTGTTTTTCTTTTCTTTTCTTTTCTTTTTTTAAAGATTTTATTTATTTATTTGTCAGAGATTACAAGTAGGCGAGAGAGGCAAGCAGGGAGAGAGAGGAGGAAGCAGGCTCTCCGCGGAGCAGAGAGCCCAATATGGGGCTCGATCCCAGGACCCTGGGACCACGACCCCAGCCGAAAGCAGAAGCTTTAACCCACTGAGCCACCCAGGTGCCCCTATATTTGTTTTTTATTGATACCTCAAAATCCCTGTGATGACTTCTCTGAGGAATGACATAAGAAAGGTAGATATGCTATTATGAGGGAAAAAATGGAGAGGCAAACCCAAAAAAAGACTTACCTTAACTCTAGAGAACAAAATGACAGTTACCAGAGGGGAGGTGTCTGGGTTGAATGGGTGATAGGAAGTAAGGAGGGCACTTGTGATGAGCAATGGGTATTATATGTAAGTGTTAAATCATTAAATTATACACCTGAAACTAATATTACACTGTACGTCAACTAACTGGAATTTAAATAAAACCTTCAAAAAAAAACAAAAAACAAAACTGGTGCTGTCGAATATACTTGTACTGGAACTAACCAGTTAGTGTTTTTCCTACCATTAGGGAATAATAGATTTCATGACTAGGAAGAAAAGGTAACCTTTAACATCAGTAGAGCAGAAAGAAACCTGGAAGTGAAGTGGTTGGGCTTTAAATATTCTGCTTCAGCAGACAGAACAGTCACTTTATACAAAGATCACATTTTATGATCCAAAAGGTTGTTTCGATGTAAATTTTATTTAATCTATGAACCATCTCTTTTAGAACATTTCTGTATTGTAATGATTAACTATTTTAGTACTTCAATTATCTTTTTACTATAAATGTCCAGACATTAATTAGCCGGAAAATTGATAAAGATTAATTTGCATTGTTTTTATTTCAATAAGTAAAGCAAAAAATAATTTTATCTCTTTTTCATTTACACTGTAATCCTTAATCTCTCAATTATATAAAGTATTTTTCATTTAAAAAATGTTGAATTTGACAATAAATTACTTTCCATGAGACTTGGCTTTCATGAAAAAAAAATTGGGGTATTTTGTTCTGGTTTTGTTTAAAAAACACACCATAAAAAGAATCTGGAGGCAGAAACAAAAGTACAAAAGAAGGAAAAAAACAAGAAAGATTTTACTTTATCTCTTGAATTCTAGATAAGTCTCAGGAATTCAAGCATAAGGACATGGATGGATTACAGAGAAACAGAATCCCCATCACAGTAGTGCTCAGGGAATTGAGTGTAGGGGTAAAGATGTTCTTTGCGGGCACTTTGCAATTTGTTAGTTCTTTTGAGATATATAGGCTTTCTGTCAGACTTTTATAAGCTTTTCCTTATGCATAAAAATTTGGCAAAAAGTTTCTGTGGGGGGGTATGTAAGTTTCAAGAAGTATTAGAAGCAAAAAAACTACAAATAAGAAAATGACAAGTTTCAGTGTGAATTTCAACATCATGAAAAAAAATCAACTAATTTAGTCAGTCTATTAGTTTCAATTATTTGGACCTGAGATAAGGCAGGCTAATAGAGCAGGTGTTCAGGCAAAATCCCAGTAGCAGTTGCTGAAGGGGGAGGCTGACAGACACATGAACGCACTCAGTATTTGGTATGAAAACAACAAAGAAGGCAACCTTTTTTTTGTTAAGCTGTTCAATGACTAAGACCATGTCCTTTATAGTTTTCTTGGCCATGAGCAGAACTGGGCTCTTGGCCCAAACACAAGTAGAGTCCACATATGGGGATTAGAATGTCAAGGGGCAAGGAGCCAAGCAATCTATCATGTCTACAGACACAAAATTGTATCTTTTTTTTTTTTTTACCTAAAATATATGAAAATTTGATCATGATTACCATGATAATATAAGTTTACAGAATAAAGAGTAAAGTCTAAATCCATCATTTTATGATAGGAAGGAAATGGAAACTCTAAGAGTATAATTGTCACAGGTTGGGTTCACCAGAAGCAGGTGCTGAAAAGGAGTTTGGAGTGAAAGATGGCTTATTGGGGATTAACATCTACAAAAAGAATGAGGAGAAAGCAGCATTTAGCGGGGGAAGCAGCAGAACCACAGTGTAAGTGCCACAAAGCCAGCTCCAGTCTGGAGCAAGTGCCAACTATCAAAGACTCCCAGGACAGATTGAAATGGCTGGGCTTGCCTGCCTGTCTTACTTAGTCAAGGGATATGGGTGCTCAGGAAGGGTGTGACTCGAGTAGAATAAGGCTACTCTCTACAGCCCAGTCAGATGGTGAGATTGGCTTCAGTGAAAGCCAGAGGCTGTCTCCTCACGCACCCCTGCATCTGGACAGTAAGTCTTCTTTTGAGGACCTGGGCAGTATGTTCCTTGTGTCTACTGCACCAGGACCAAAAATCAGTTCCCCAAAGGAATCCCTGTCTGGGACTTCATATTATAAAGATAATTTATATTGATTTTCCTTCAAAGTGAAAAAAAAAAAGAGGAAAAAATGTACTTTATATTATTTTTCCCCAAAGCTGATCATAAATGAAATTCATAAAGGAGTCACATAAAGTTAACTCAATTGACAAAGAAAATCACTTACAAAGAAGATATTAATAAAATCAAGGAATACTTGCTTTATCTAAGATGCTGAATTTTGAAAATATAGCACAGGAAATAATTAACAGAACAAAACATAATTTCAGATTCTTACTAAATATTAATTTATATGGTAAAATATCTACCTGCACAACAATGAGAAATGTGTTTGTCACAGAACTTCCTCCTTTCTAGCAGTACAGGGACAGAAAAATGGGTGATAGAGAGATTAATAATATATGGGCTTGTCCTTCAAGAATTTATGGGCTAATGCAAGAAAGAGACACATTAATAGATAAATGACAACAGAATGCAAACACTGCATCTGGAAACATGAGTGCTGAATCACCTAACCTAGGCTTAGGGTGGGATAGTCTGGGGACATCAAGAAAGACATTGAAGGAAAAAGCTATCTCAGCTCTTAGCATTCCCACCCTTAGTCATGAACCACCAGACAAAAAACAGAGGGCTCGTCTGTATTTATTTATTTATTTATTTATTTATTTATTTATTTATTTTTGAGAGAGAGTATGTGAGGGAAGGATGAGGGGCAGAAGGAGAGAAAGAATTTTTAGCAGGCTCCATGCCTAGTACAGAATCCAACACGGGGCTCAATCTCACCACACTACGATCATGATCTGAGCTAAAATCAAGAGTTGGATGTTTAATTGACTGAGCCACACAGGCACCCCATTGAGGAATAGAGGACTCATCTTTAAAAAAAATGCAGAGATCATCTGAGGAACTCTAATGCTCCTATTATAAATAGTAGCACCCCAAAGTAAAGTTCTGCTCCTCCTAGCGTTTGGGGCCCCACATCTGAAGGCAAAACCTGATTGTCCCCATGCCTCATTCAAGTCATAAACCTAATCAACAGTCAAAATCCCAACTCACAAAATAAAACCAGTGTGAAACATATATACAGACTGCGTGTGTGTGTGTGTGTGTATATGTATATATGTATACATATAAACAAAATATACGCTATTTAAACACACACACAAACAGAGTAAATCCTCATGGGGGAAGGTATGAGCTAGGGTGAATGCTGTGAAATGTGTAAGCCTGATGATTCATAGACCTGTACCCCTAGGACAAATAATACATTATATGTTAATAAAAATAATAAAAAAAGAGTAAATCCTATCTTCTTTTTCTTTTCTGATATGAATAGACAAGGAGGAGTCATTAGTATATGAGGAAAACCAAGATCATGCAAGACAAAGACCAAGATAAACAAAATGAAAAACTAATTCCAGAGGAAGGAAAGAGAAAGGAATGTACAGTTAATATTCTCAAAGAAGGTTGAGAAAATATTATTTCTATAAATTAAGAATGGGATAATAATAAGAGGAAAATAGTCATGAAACAAGAAAGAATCTGAAGGGAGTTATAGTACCTAGAATGTAAAATGTCAGAAGGAGACTAGAAGAAAATCCAAGAAAACATCTCAGAACATAGTTCAAAAAGAGACAAAACATGAAGAAAATTACATAGAGGATTAATTCAGGGAGGTCAACATTCATTTATAAAAATTCTAGAGACAGAAAAAACAGAAAGTATAGAAATAATAGGGGATTATTTCTCAGCACTAAAGAAAAATAAGGCTTCAAACTAAAATGAGCAAAAAAGAAAAAAGGACAAGTCAATACTTGCCTATGAAATTTTAGATCATAATAAACATAATGCAAATATCTTAGTAATTCCTACAAAAGAATGAGGATCAAACTAGAAATCATATCTCATTTCAAAAATGTTAAGAAAAAAATGGAGACATAAGCTTGAAAATACAGAGGAAACCAACCACAATGTTTATACAATACATCCATCAAGAGTGAAGGCATTTTCAGATGTACAAAGACTTAATAAATTCTTTTTCATATACCTTTTCTTAGATGCTCCTTAGGAAGTGTGGCTATTATAGCAACATGGAGGTTGGGTTAAGGATCAACAGAAATAAACCACAGACTCAGACCAACTGGAAGTTTTTCATTTCTGTGGCAAAGGAAATATAATTTAGCAGAAGTGTCCACACAGAAAAGATACGTATCTCTGTGTGGCTTTTTCCTAGACCCCACATCCCTACGGGGCAAGTGGCTGCTGGTAAAACTCCAAATTCCTGCTAAGCCACTGTTCTTTTTACTATGATTTCATTTCCATTCCAGACCTTAACCTAACCACCCATGTACTTCTGTTAAAGAAAACCTTTAGAAAAACTAAGCTTTCTTATATTTTGAACCAAACTTTATATTAGAAAGGTTTCTTACCCCGCCCCCAGAGGCAAGTAGAGTCAGGACCCAGGAGTCCCTAAAAAATACTGCTGCTTACTATTTTTCAGTGTCTCAGAAAACCTGTCTTCTCACCATGTCAGAACAAAACAGAATGAAGTAAAAACAGTAAAAAGACCAAAGATATAAAATATGGGAAGCAGTGGGTCCATTCAAGGAAAGCAGAAGTCCTGGGGTAGCACCTGTGCAGAGGCTCGGGGGCATGGATCCAATTTTGAACAGGATAATACACAGCTCTGAGAAGGAAAGTTCTAGGGAAAAAAGAACTCCATGAACATTTATAGATTTTTTTGTTGTTGTTATCCTCCACTTTTTTAGTCTTCCCTTTTTTTACTTGTCCAATTGAGGGTAGTATTTTTGATTCCCTATTTAAAAGAACAGGAGTTTGGAATCTTTACTGTTCTTGTTATTATTTCTTTTACTTTCTTTTCAGAATTGGGCATTATTATCATTTCTGATGTTTCAGTCAGTGTCTCAACAGTGAAAAGACTGCATACTCAAATGACATAACTCAAAAATTCTTGAGTTTACTAAAAAGAGACTAATTATCAAAAATGATAGGATATAGGGAACCACAGGGGGACAGCACAGATCGGGGGCTAGCAGCAGCAGAGCTCAGCCTTAGGAAGCGAGGGAAGAAATTGCAAAAACCTGAAACAGAAATTCATGCAGAACAGGTGACCTGGAAGGAACAACAATCCTTGTTTAGGGAATGTGCCAAACCCTGGGGAGGGAGTCAGGAAAATCAATGCCCAGATTTTACTCTTCATCTTCCCTGTTTTCTGCTGGAATTCACCATGGCCAAACCTGACTAGAAGCCAGAGGGCAGGGAAATCTCTAGGCAGCAAAGTCAGTCAGTCTGCCCAGAAGACAGTTGGGTGGGGTGGAAATAAAGGGAAATTAAGATATTCACCCCATATGTCATTCTGAATTTCCTTATTTTTTCAAAAGATGCTATGTCCTGTGTTCCTCTTGTCCTAAAATGTTTCATCCTTTCTTAATCATATGTAGGAATTTAGCAACTAAGGTTTTTTTAAAATTTTTATTTATTTTTATATTTTTTAATTTTTTAATTTTTTATAAACATATAAAGTATTTTTATCCCCAGGGGTACATGTCTGTGAATCGCCAGGTTTACACACTTCACAGCACTAACCATAGCACATACCCTCCCCAATGTCCATTACCCCAGCCCCCTTTTCCGACCCCCCTCCCCCCAGCAACCCTCAGTTTGTTTTGTGAGATTAAGTCACTTATGGTTTGTCTCCCTCCCGATCCCATCTTGTTTCTTTTCTTCTTTTCTTACCCCCCCAACCCCCAATGTTGCATCTCCACTTCCTCATATCAGGGAGATCATATGATAGTTGTCTTTCTCCGATTGACTTATTTCACTAA
>PISX010014960.1:0-51218 GCA_004024625.1 Mellivora capensis | reverse complement strand
GTCGGTAGCCATTAGCTCTGTTGCAGAAGGCCCATCCTCTGAATTTTTCTTCTGTTGGGCATTCCTCCTCCTAGTCATTTTGGTGAGAGATGGCTGAATGGATGTTGCTGGATGTTTAACTAGTTTATCTTAACAATACCTTTCATTAAAAAAAAAACATGAACTTTCATTATTATAGTCATATTTTATCCTTCATTGTTTCTAATTTTATTTTTGGTACACACATAGGGTTTTTTCTTCTAAAAATTTTTGGGATACAACTTCTTCTAATAGATCAAAATATACCCTAAATCTAGCACAGAGCTTTGTCCCAGTCTCCAGCCTGAGCAAATTCTCTCCACTTTCTTTTTCTTTCTTTTCCCAACCTACCAATCTTATCACTCCTTTTTTAGAATTTTCTTGAAATTTTCATCTTTATAGTCATATTCCATCCCTTCATGGTGTTTACTCTTTATATATATATATATATATATATATATATATATATATATATATATATTCTTTTCTTTAAAATTTTGGGAGGAAGTTTCTTCTAAGAAACCAAAATACTCCCAAAATTAAGTGGATTGCTCTGTTCTATTCACCAGTCCAATATACATATTTTCTTTTTTCTTTTTTTTTTCTTTTAACTTCTTTTTACTCCCTTTTACCTTCCCCCCATGATTTGGGGTCTCTTCTGATTTGATTAACGCACATTTATCTGGGGTCTTTGCCACCCTTTTAGTATTTTATTCTCTCCTTCATATATTCTTCTCTGGATAAAATGGCAAGGCAGAAAAACTCATCACACACAAAAAAAGAACAAGAGGCCGTATTGAAGGATAGGGACCTAATCAATAGGGACATTGTTAATATGTCAGATCTAGAGTACAGAATGACAATTTTCAAGGAGCTAGCTGGGCTTGAAAAAGGCATGGAAGATATTAGAGAAACCCTGCCTGGAGAAATAAAAGCCTTTCTGGACAAATAGAAGAACTAAAAGCTAACCAAGCTGAAACCAAAAAAGCTATTAATGAAGTGCAATAAAAATGGGGGCTCTTACTGCTATGATAAATGAGGCAGAAGTGAGAATTAGTGATATAGAAGACCTAATGACAGAGAATAAAGAAGTTGAGCAAAAGAGAGACAAACAACTACTGGACCACAAGGGGAGAATTCAAGAGGTAAGTGATACCATAAGATGAAACAACATTAGAATAATTGGGATTCCAGAAGAAGAAGAAGAAAGAGAGAGGGGGGCAGAAGGTATATTGGAGTGAATTATTGTAGAGAATTTCCCTAATATGGCAAAGGGAATAAGCATCAAAATCCAGGAGGCCCGGAGAACACCCCTCAAAATCAATAAGAATAGGTCCAGACCCCGTCATCTAATAGTAAAACTTATAAGTCTTATTGACAACGAGAAAATCCTGAAAGCAGCCGGGACAATAAGTTTATAACATACAATGGTAAAAATATTAGATTGGCAGCAGACTTATCCACAGAGACCTGGCAAGCCAGAAAGAACTGGCATAATATATTCAGAGCACTAAACAAGAATAACATGCAGCCAAGAATACTATATCCAGCTAGGCTATCATTGAAAATATAAGGAGATAAAAACCTTCCAGGACAAACAAAAACTAAAAGAATTTGTAAACACCAAACCAGCTCGACCAGAAATATTGAAAGGGGTTCTCTAGACAAAGAGAGAGCCTAAGAGTAGTAGACCAGAAAGGAACCGAGACAATATACAGTAACAGTCACCTTACAGGCAATACAATGACACTAAATTCAAATCTCTCAATAGTTACCCTGAATGTAAATGGGCTAAATGCCCCCAATCAAAAGACACAGGGTATCAGAATGGTGAAAAAACTAAAACCCATCAATATGCTGTCTATAAGAAACTCATTTTAGACCCAAAGACACCTCCAGATTTAAAGTGAGTGTGTGGAAAACAATTTATTATGCTAATGGACATCAAAAGAAAGCCGGGGTGGGAATCCTTATATCAGATAAATTAGATTTTTCTTGACAGACGGGGATCAGAAGTAGGCAGAGAGGCAGGCAGAGAGAGGGGAGGAAGCAGGCTCCCTGCTGAGCAGAGAACCTGATGTAGGGCTCGATTCCAGGACCCTGGGATCATGACCTGAGCTGAAGGCAGAGGCTTTAACCCACCAAGCCACCCAGGCGCCCCTCAGATAAATTAGTTTTTAAGCCAAAGGCTATAATAAGAGACGAGGAAGGACACTATATCATACTTAAAGGGTCTGTCCAACAAGAAAATCTAACAATTTTTTATATGTATGTCCCTAACATGGGAGCAGCTATCTATATAAACCAGTTAACAACAAAATCAAAGAAACACATCAACAATAATACAATAATAGTGAGAACTTTAACACCCCCTCACTGAAATGGACAGATCATCCAAGCAAAAGATCAACAAGGAAATAAAGGCCTTAAGTGACACACTGGACCAGATGGACATCACAGGTATATTAAGAACATTCCATCCCAAAGCAACAGAATACACATTCTTCTCTAGTGTACATGGAAAATTCTCCAGAATAGATCACATTCTGGGTCACAAATGAGGACTCAATGGTATCAAAATATTGGGATCATTCCCTGCATATTTTCTGACCACAATGCTCTGAAGCTAGAACTCAGTCACAAGAGGAAATTTGGAAAGAACCCAAATATATGGAGGCTAAAGAGCATCCTTCTAAAGAATGAATGGGTCAACCAGGAAATTAAAGAAGAATTGCAAAAATTCATGGAAACAAATGATAATGAAAACACAATGGTTCAAAATCTGTGGGACACAGCAAAGGCAGTCCTGAGAGGAAAATATATAGTGAAACAAGCCTTTCTCAAGAAACAAGAAAGGTCTCAAATACACAACCTAACCCTACTCCTAAAGGAGCTGGAGAAAGAACAGCAAAGAAAGCCTAAACCCAGCACGAGAAGAGAAATAATAAGGATTAGAGCAGAAATCAATGAAATAGAAACAAACAAACAACAACAACAAAAAACAATAGAACAAATCAATGAAACTAGGAGCTGGTTCTTTGAAAGAATTAATAAAATTGATAAATCCCTGGCTAGACTTATCAAAAAGAAAAGAGAAAGTACCCAAATAAATAAAATCATGAATGAAAGAGGAGAGATCACAGCCAACACCAAAGAAATACAAACAATTATAAAAACATATTATGAACAACTATAAGCCAGCAAATTTGACAATCTGGAAGAAATGGATGCATTCCTACAGACATATAAACTACCAAAACTGAACCAGGAAGAAAAAGAAAACCTGAACAGACCCATAACTAGTAAGGAGATTGAAGGAGTCATCAAAAAACTCCCAAGAAACAAGAGCCCAGGGCCAGATGGCTTCCCAGGGGAATTCTACCAAACATTTAAAGAAGAATTAATTCCTATTCTCCTGAAATTGTTCCAAAAGATAGAAATGGAAGGAAAACTTCCAAACTCATTTTATGAGGCCAGCATTACCTTGATCCCTAAACCAGACAAAGATCCGATCAAAAAAGAGAATTACAGACCAATACCCTTGATGAACACAGATGCGAAAATTCTCACCAAAATACTAGCTAATAGGCTCCAACAGTACATTAAAAGGATTATTCACCATGACCAAGTGAGATTTATTCCAGGGCTGTAAGGTTGGTTCAACATCCACAAATCAATCAATGTGACACATACATTAATAAAAGAAAGAACAAGAACCATATAATACCCTAAATAGATGTTGAAAAAGCATTTGACAAAGTACAGCATCCTTTCTTGATCAAAACTCTTCAAAGTGTAGGGATAGAGGGTACTTACCTCAATATCATCAAAGCCATCTATGAAGAACCCACTGCGAATATCATTCTCAATGGAGAAAAACGGAGAGCTCTTCTGCTAAGGTCAGGAACATGCCAGGGATGTCCATTATCACCATTCCTATTCAACATAGTACTAGAAGTCCTAGCCTCAGGAATTAGAGAACAAAAAAGAAGTTAAAGGCATCCAAATCGGCAAAGAAGAAGTCAAACTCTCACTCTATCTATCTCATCTATCATATCAGATGATATGATACTTTATGTGGAAAATCCAAATGATTCTATCCAAACCTGCTACAACTTGTACAGGAATTCAGTAAAGTGTCAGGATATAAAATCAATGCACAGAAATCAGTTGCATTTCTCTATACCAATAACAAGACAGAAGAAAGAGAAATTAAGGAGTCAATACCATTTACAATTGCACCCAAAACCATAAGATACCTAGGAATAAACTAACCAAAGAGGCAAAGAATCTGTACTCAGAAAACTATAAAGTATTCATGAAAGAAATTGAGGTAGACACAAGGAAATGGAAAAATGTTTCATGCTCATGGATTGGAAGACCAAATACTGTGAATATGTCTATGCTACCTAAAGCAATCTACTCATTTAATGCAATCCCTATCAAAATCCCATCAATTTTTTTCAAAGAAATGGAACAAGTAATCCTAAAACTTATATGGAACCAGAAAAGACATCAAACAGCCAGAGGAATGATGAAAAAGAAAGCCAAAGTTGGTGGCATCACAATTCTAGACTTCAAGCTCTATTGCAAAGCTGTCATTATTAAGACAGTATGGTACTGGCACAAAAACACACACATAGATCAATGGAACAGAATAGAAACCCCAGAAATAGACCCTCAACTTTATGGTCAACTAATCTTCGACAAAGCAGGAAAGAATGTCCAATGGAAAAAAGACAGTCTCTTCAGCAAATGGTGTTAGGAAAATTGGACAACCATATGCAGAAAAATGAAATGGACCATTTCCTTATACCATACATGAAAATAGACTCAAAATGGATGAAGGAACTCAATGTGAGAAAAGAATCCATCTAAATCCCTGAGGAAAACACAGGCAGCAACCTCTTTGACCTCAGCCGCAGCAGCTTCTTCCCAGTATCATCTACAAAGGCAAGAGAAGCAAGGGCAAAAATGAACTATTGGTACTTCATCAAGATCAAAACTTTTGCTCAGCAAAGGAAACAGTTAACAAAACCAAAAGGCAACTGACAGAATGGATGAAGATATTTGCAAACGACATATCAGGTAAAGGACTAGTGTCCAAAATCTATAAAGAACATATCAAACTCAACACCCAAAAAGAACAAAAAATCCAATCAAGAAATGGGCAGAGGACATGAACAGACATTTCTGCAAAGAAGACATCTAGATGGCCAACAGACACATGAAAAAGTGCTCCACATCACTCGGCATCAGTAAAATACAAATCAAAACCACAATGAGATACCACCTCACATCAGTCAGAATGGCTAAAATTAACAAGTCAGGAAATGACAGATACTGGTGAGGATGAGGAAAAAGGCGAACCCTCCTACACTGTTGGTGGGAATGCAAGCTGGTGCAGCCACTCTGGAAAACAGCATGGAGGTTCCTCAAAAAGTTGAAGATAGAGCTACCCTATGACCCAGCAATTGCACTACTGGGTATTTACCCTAAAGATACAAATGTAGTGATCCAAAGGGGCATGTGCA
The DNA here is from genome assembly GCA_004024625.1 of Mellivora capensis. Taxonomy (NCBI): domain Eukaryota; kingdom Metazoa; phylum Chordata; class Mammalia; order Carnivora; family Mustelidae; genus Mellivora; species Mellivora capensis. The sequence continues at coordinate 45,666 of PISX010014960.1, read as the reverse complement.
CCCAAATGTTTATGGGAGGAATGTCCACAATAGACAAACTATGGAAAGAACCTACATGTCCATCAACAGATGAATGGATAAAGAATATGTAGTGTGTGTGTGTATGTATATATATATACATATATATATACATACACACACAATGGAATAATATGCAGCCATCAAAAGAAATGAAATTTGCCATTTGTGATGACGTGAATGGAACTAGAGGGTATTATGTTGAGTGAAATAAGTCAATCAGAGAAAGACAATTATCATATGATCTCCCTGATATGAGGAAGCTGAGAGGTAACGTGGGGGGTTTGGGTGTAGGAAAGGAATAAATGAAACAAGATGGGATCGGGAGGGAAACAAACCATAAGTGACTTGTAATCTCACAAAACAAACTGAGGGTTGCCAGGGGGAGGGGGGTAGGGAGAGGGTGGTTGGGTTATGGACATTGGGGAAGGTATGTGCTATGGTAACTGCTGTCAAGTGTGTAAACCTGGCGATTCACAGACCTGTACCCCTGGAACTATAATACATTATATGTTAATTAAAAAAGAAAAAAGAAAAGAGCTCTGTATGCCCCACTAGCAACTAAGTGCAAGGGTTCTGCGATAAGGCTGAAAAGGCTGAGATATCTCTGGTCCTTATTAGCTTTTTTGAAATAAGCAGCCAAGGCTGTCTTCCAGACAGGACATAAGACTAAGGAGAAGACTGCCAGAGTAAAATAATAATTGAACATTATGGCGCTTGGGTGGCTCAGTCATTTAAGCAGCCAATTCTTGATTTTGGCTCAGGCCATGATCTCAGGATGCTAGGATTGAGCCCCCAAGTTGGGCTCTGCACTCAATGGGGAATCTGCTTGAGGATTCTCTCTCTGCGTCTCCCTCTGCCCCTCCTCTTGTTCACGCACACTCTGTCTCTAAAATAAATTAATAAAATCTTTAAAAAATATTGAACATGATAGGAAAATGATAAACAGGAAATGTAAGGGATGGGGAAACAGGGCCAGGATATCTTAGAAAGCAAGCCACCATCTTTTTGCTAACAATACTCTAAAACAACAGAGAATTTAACTTTTTAAAGTTAGTAAAGCGATTTGAATCAAGTGTCCATTTGCAAGTTCAGGATATGTAATTATATATATATATATATATATATGAATGTGCAACAGAAAAACACTGATGCAAAATGCCACATAAATTTACTATAAAGGGATGCCTAGGTAGTTCAGTCAGTCATCTGCCTTCATCTAGTTCATGATCTCAGCGTCTGGGGATAGAGCCCCTTGTCAGGCTCCCTGCTCAGCAGGATGTCTGCTTCTCCCTCTCCCTCTTCTGCTCCCCCTACTTGTGCTCTCTCTCTCCCTCTGTTGCTCTGTCAAACAAAGTTATTATGAAGCAAAAGAAATGGAGTATAGCATCTCCCCAATGAGTGAAACAATGCTAGAATGATATATCTAATACATAGATAAAAACTATAATGTGCTGTTTTATAATTATCTGAAATATACTTACAAAATTAAGTAAGACATGAAAGAAGAACATAAGTCAGAATGAAAAAAATCAGACTTTAGTGCCAGAATTCAAGAATTAAAAATAGAAACAAATGTTAGTTTAGAAATTAAGACTAAACTAGGAGGAATACAAAAGTAAACACAAAGATTAAATACCATCCTTAGAGAAAAAAAAATTAAAGAACTTAAAGATGAGATAAAAAAATTTTTTTCAAGAAAGTGAGAGATTGAAGATAGGCAAAGGAGATCCAAAGTGTATAATGGAAGTCCCTGAAAATTAAACCAAAACACGAAAAGAGAAAAAAAAAACAAAAAACAAAAAACCAAAATCTATTGTTCAAGAAAAGTTTCTAAAATAAAATAAATAAATAACTATTGAAAGAAAATAACATGCATTTGATAATACTAACCCAGAATTACTAGCAGCAAGATGTGTTCTAGTTATAATATCAGTCTCTAAAGAAAAAGAAAAATACTTCAAACATTTAGGTAAAAAGAGTGTGCAAATTATAAAGGAAAGAAAATTAGACTACTGTTACTCACTTTTTAATAGCAATGTTTTGAGCCAAATAAAAAGTTAGTAACATATTTATAATATTTTATAGTCAATAAAAGTGATTTACAACTAAAAGTCACATATAATTTATTATCACCATGCCAAAATTCAGAGAATATTGTTACCTTGATTTTTCCTAAGAAAGTTACTAGACATCAAGCTTCAGACAGCCTAAATGTTTAAAAAGTAACTGGTATGGAAAAAAGAATGCATAATGTAATATAAGCAGAAATGCCAGTATTATTTTAAAAGGTATTTATAGTCCAGTAACTAGCACTTCTGAAACTCAGATTGTGGTCTTGAAATACTATCTCCCATTGAAAGAAATCTGAATTTCATGGAGAAACAACTGAATCTGAGATGTCTAGTCTGCAATATCTTGTCACTCCAGATAACAAGAAAGCCATCAAAAGCTTCTAGTACTATGTCCAAAATACTCAGAAAACAACTTTTATGTATTTCCACAGGACTAAAATGGCAAAATTTGAATTTCAGTAGAGAAACAATTTCTCTATGTTAGAAATATTAGCAAAGTATTAGTAAAGTATGTTAGTAAATATTAGTAAAGTATGTTGAAATCCATGAGTTATTAATGATATATAATTTGTAAAATACAATTTGTCATCTTCTGAGGATGAAAAGGAATCAGTATATTATAAAATCTGGATAAATGAGAGTGATAAATTAAGCATTAACTTGTATTTTCTATATTAACTGTACAACTAGGTAACTGAGTAGTATATGAGGAAAGTATCTATAAATTTATTCAAAGATATATATATATGTATATATGTGTATATATACATATATATATATATATCTCACCATTTTGCATGTTGAATTAACATATACACCTAGGCACTGAGCACCAACATCTGCTGAAATACAAAAATTAAATAAAAAATAAAACCCAAACATGCCAAGCCTCTGAATTCAGTTGCCAATAATGATGGATATAGAGGACAAGGATATACATAGACCTATACCAAGAATAAGAAATCAGCCAATTCAAAATGTTGGGAATTCTACAAGTCAAATATCTTGAAATATTCAACAGATAAATTATCTTAAAAGAGAGATAGAAGAGGAACATGTAAACTTAAAATATAGCTACAAAACATATCATGTTTAAAAATGGTAAGGATTTAAATCGAAATGGTCAGAATTAAATTCTAGTGTTTATGAATGCAAATTAAATAATAAAATTATAAAGAAAAAAAGGACACAATTATTATAAAAGTCCAGTTGGTAGTTATCTTTTGGAAGACTGTTAGGGTCTGTGATTGATGTGGGGCACATGGAGGGCATCCTGGTCTGCCTTACATCATTTTTTCTTAATTTTTGTGGTGTTTAAAAGGCCTTACAATTATCACTAAGAAAACAAATTAGTGATGAAACAATTACTCATGAATTTTCTATCTAATAAACTGGTTTAAATTAACAACAATAACAAAAACAGCAAAAAAAATCCAGAAAAAAAAGAAGATAAGAAAACTGCACCAGGAAGAAAATCCAGATAAAACAAAATGAAACAAACAAAAGCACACTTTTAATATTTTAATTATAACATAAATTTTCAAACACTATACTAACTGTATTTAAATAATATAAGCAAGTTTTGAAAATTAAAAAAAAAGAAACCACACATAGCTACTCAGTAGCTTAAGAACACCTACTGAGTTTGAAATAGTAAGTTTGAGAAAACAGAACTCATAAATATTAAAAATAAAATAATTGAATGAAAAAAACTCAGTTAAGATTTAATAGACTAACTGACTACATAATTAGTAAAATATAAAATATATTTAGTAAAAGATTTTGTAGAAAATTTTGTAAAAGATTTTTAGTAAACTAAAAAATATGGTCAGGAAGAATTATATAGATGCAACATAGATACAGGACTAAAAAGGTGAGAGGTTGAAAAACTGAGAATATAGAATAAAAAGAGAGAATAGAGAAAATGTAGCAAATCAATTTTGAAACTTACTTGAGATAATACTCTTCCAGATATGATAAAAGACACCGATTTGAGAAGACCTATATGAAGAAAGATAAAAAGAAATCTACATCTGTTCAAATTATACTAAAACTGCAGAATACAAAAGACATAAATAAGATCTTAAAAAGTCTTTTTTTCCAAAGAGCAACCATTAAAAGTTCAACTGATTTCTTAATAGTGACAAAATAAACCAGAAAACAATGTATTAGTAACTTCAGACATTGATAAAGTAAAAATGCTTGTTTTAATTTTTAGAGCAACCACTATAAAAATAGAACAGGAAATTTTCTTACTTGTAGAGAGAAAAATGGAATAGGAAAGAATATTAGTTAATACAGAAGAAGAGAGAAGAGAAGATGTAAAGAAATAAAACATAATAAGACAAATTATAAAATAAGATGATATAAACGTATTGGGTCAGAATTACATTAAAAATTGTACATTAAAATTAAATATGCCAGTTAAAACATAAAATATGTTGAATTAAATAAAATAATAGGAAACCAGCAATATATTTTTGATAAGGAACAGATTTAAAAGGGTGTAGAAAGTGAGGGATTATGTATAATATAGCATATATAATATAAATACAATAAATGCATAAATTAAATATATAATAAAGATAAAATATATCACCTATAAAATATTATAATATCAAAGAAGCTTTAAGAAAAATTACAAAAGGTGAGAATTTTTCCTAATGTTAAGATTTAATTAACCAGAAAGATGTGACAATGTTAAAACATTTACTGAAAATACATAAAGCAACTTGATAGATGCACAAAGAGACACAGATATATCTAAAAATATATGGTAGATTTTAAAACTTCTCTTAGCAATTGTTAGACCTTGTGGGCAAAATTCCTCAATGATAGGGGAAATTTGAACAACATTCTTAACAAATTTGACTTAATGAACAAACATGACTCAAAGGATCCCTTAACCTAACAATAGTAGAACACACATTATTTTCAAGCTTCCGTGAAACTGTTAGTAAAATTTACCATATAGTGGGTCATTGATGAATTCTTAACAGATCTCAAAAGCAGAGCATATCCATTGACTATAATTAAAATTAAGCTGTAGTATCAAAAAACTAATCCCAAATCTTGTTTTTGTTTGAAAATAAAAGAATGTACCTCCAAATAATCTGTAGTTATAAGGAAGAAATTATAATGGAACACATAAATATGTTAAAAACAGAAAGATGAGAATTTTATACCAAATTTGTGACATATAACTAAAGTAATGCCTTTGGTGTTTGTATCTAAAAAATCATCATCATTGCCAAGGTCATCTAAATATACTCCTATGTTATCTTCTATAAGTTTTATAGTATTATGTATTATATTTAGGTCTAGGATTCATTTTGTGGGTTTTTGTTTTTTGTTTCTTTTTGTTTTGGGTTTTTTGAGGGAGAGAGACAAAGTGTGTTGAGTGGTGGGGGAGCGGTAGAGGGAGAGGGAGAGAAAACATCTTAAATAGGCTCCATGCTCAGCCTGCGACCTGAGATCATGACCTGTGCCAAAACCAAGGGTTGGACGCTTAACTGACTGAGCCACCCAAGTGCCCCAAAAGTTTAGGATCCATTTTGAATAAATATTTTTGAAAGGTCTATGTCTAGATTCTTTCTTTTTCTCCTTTCCTTCCTTCCTCCCTTCCTTCTTTCCTTCCTTTTTTCCTTCCTTCCTTCCTTCATTTTTGTATGTGGATGTTCACTTGTTCCAGTATCACGTGTCTGAAAAGACTATTCTTTTCCATCAAATTATCATTCTTTTCCCATCAAGTAACCTTTGTTCCTTTGTCAAAGATCAGTTGACTATATTGGTAGGTATCTATTCCTGGGCTCTCTATAATCCGTTTCACTGACCCATTTGTGTATTCTTTCAGCAGTATCACACTGTCTTGGTTATTATACCTTATGCAAGTTTTTACTTTGTGTGGTGTCAGTTCTCCTTTGTTCTTCTCTTTCAATATTATTGTGGCTCTTTTGGGTCTTTTGCCTTTTCATATGAACTTTAGAATTAGCTGTCAATACTCACAAAATAACTTACAGGAATTTGAGTTGGGAAAATACACATTTTCAAAGTCACAACATTCCCTTTAAGCATTAAGACTCCAAGCACTCTGGAGCTCAGAGTCTGTAAAATCCTTTCTCTTCAGTCATGCCTAGGCTTATACGTTCTATCAAGGTGTGGGAAAAATCACATGTTCCACAGGATGTTCTAAAATTCTATCAGCAAAGCAGTATGAGAACTTTATTTACATAAAACAGAGAAGCACTATTAAGGCACCATTTGGGGGGGAAAAACTGTTCTGCACAAACCAATATTTTAGACAGCTGAAGATTACTTTTAAGAGGTCCACAGATTTCAAAGAACTCGAGTCCCATACCAAAAAGGAAATCTAGCTTGTCTCCATCTCTCTTTTTACTCCTCCTCCTCTCTAGGTTCTTTGTGCAGAATTAATAAGACTCTTTAATCTAGAGTAGGAAAACAAAGATGGGATGTATGTTGCTGAGATAAAGAAGACCATCTAACCCAGAAGAAAGAAAACTTAGAACATGCCCTGCAAGGGAATACAAAGAGTTCAAGAAAAGACAGAACTGTCAGACAGAAAAAAACCTGTAATTTCACAATATGCTGATATAGCTGAACAGGGATCTCACTGCTTGAGTGGAGATGAGGGAGAGGTGGTTCAGAGAGAAGATGGTGAGGCTGAGTTGTGAATTACCCAACTATGTCAGGGGAGGGTCACTTGGAGAATTAGGAGTTAAGGATTCGGCATTAGCTGCTCTACCAGAAGTGCAGACTTGTTTCTATCAGTTGGGGTGGTGATATGAGAAATAATAAAAATAGCAGATCCTAACAGGTCCACTTTTCAAACTGTTAAATGATTAGTGTGCTAGGAGAGTTTGTTACTGAGATGGTTTATAGAGTGGGCAAATCCTGCAAGTTGGAAGACTTTCACACCAGCCATGTTGTTTTAAAACCACCAAATTCCTTTTTTTTTTAAATGTTGGGAATAATTATTTTTCTAGAAAATAATTCTAAATTAGTCTGTACATTTTTCAACTGCAATGCTTTTAGTAAAGGAGTTGCTCAATAATTTGCTGAATTGTTTTAAATATGTTATGAGGAACATCAATTAAAGTCTTCTTGGTGACTTGGGGTTATCATAATCAACATCCTTGTTGACTGGAGCTATAATGCAGCTGTCTCCTCAGACTCTCTGGTGAAGTATGAGGAGCTATTTGTTATAGCACTAAGTAGATCACATTTGAGAACTTTGGGAGTTATTTTTGTTCTTTCCCATGTCTTGCTGGAAGTATTCACTTCTTTGCTTTCATTCTCATTTTTATCAATCTTGCTTAATTGTGCAACTGGCTGTTTTTGGTTTCTGTATGTTGAGATTAATCATTAAAGTTATTAATTATTTTGAAATATAAATTCACACGGTGTTTAGTTTTTGAGATAGGGCTTTTCAGCTGTGGATCATGATCCATTAATGAGTTGGGAAATCAATTTAGTGGTCAGGATGGAATAGAAAATATCATTGAAAATATTTTGTTCATCACATGTGGCAAGTGTAAATGTTTTGTGAAATCCAGTTTTGGTATGATGGCAGAAAATGTACACTATGAGCTATTATTTGAATGTAACTCATAACAAGAATAACTGAATAAATTTTAAGGCATTGGAGTTTTGACGTGTCTCTTCTCCCCAGCTAATCCCTTGTAACTTCTTGATTTCATTGCAGGACACTGAAGGATAAGAATGTTATTTCCATGTAAAGTCTCTTCCTCTTAACTTTAACTTCATTAGGGGAGGGATCTTTGAGACCTCTAATACCTATAATGGAGTCATTTTCAAGAGCAACCATTACTGAAAAGTTTGAGAATTATTACAAATCTGACATCTTCTTGAGGTGATGGTTATGACATACACCCGCCCATCAACAGTCTCCGAAGTAACAGCAAATAGCAGAGAGAAAGAATGGGAAGCGTTCCATGCAGCATTTTGGGTTGAAATGTGGGTCTGGACATGCTTTCATTTTGGAAGATGGCTTTACTTTGCTAGGAGTGGCAAAATAGCTGCAGAAAAAGACTGGAGGTTTCCTTAGGGAGGGCAGGTAGCACTTTCAAATAAAGGTATAACTGGAGTCTTTGAGATTGCTTTTGTGCCCACTTCAACTCACTATGGAGGGAAGTCTGATGGGGATCCTTGGCAGAGAGTCTAAACAGAAATAATCAGAGCATCTTACTGCATTTCTGTGAAACTTAGGTATGACATAGAAGTCAGATAGGCAGGGCACAGGTTAAAAATAGGAACAGAAACTTCCAACTCAACTGACAGGCTAGATATTTAAATATTTATGAAACAAAAAAAGATGATGATAAGCTGATGATTAAGATTTTACTCCTTTCTAGAGGTCTGAGAGGAAGTATAGACACTTCTATAACTCCTGATATTTTCTCCACACTCCTTCACTTTTCTTGTCTCCATTTGCTTCCTTTTATTTCTTTCAACCTGATAAAGAAAGAAAGAAAGGCCCTTATATGATTAGTTATTGATTGGTTAATCTATTAACAAACTCTTGGTGCCAGTATTAAAAGAGTCACTGGGATAGGTACTTTGAAGGATACAAGGCTATATAAAAGGCTGTTGCTCCAAAAATACATAATGCAGGGTGGTCAGGATATTCAGAATACAGGAGGAGGGGGTTCAGCCCTCCATTTTCCTGTGGTCCAAATATATGCATAACACAATCCACAAATGTACTTTTTTTCAGAAGAAAAAACAGACCAGGAATTTTTTCTTATTTTAAGTTCATCTGCTAGATCTCTATTTTTATACTATTAAAACCTAGATAAACCTACTTGGTATAAAAAAATATCTAGCTTGATTGCAAAAGGCCATATTGTGGCCATATTTTTTACACCAACAACTCACTGTGAGTTTACCTGGAATAAATCTAGGTGTTCAATAAATTGGGAGGCATGGTTCCTTCCATGAATAATACAAAACCTCAAGAAGATTTTCCAGAAACTCAGCCATCATTAGAATTATTCAAAGAATGAAAACTTCTCCTGAAAGGAATTCCCAATAGCTCATTTGCTATGTAAACAAATCGTGTGTCCTGAAGGTATGGTTGGAGTATATAAAATATTAAAATGTTGACACCTGATAGATTCTAGGAAGAAATTTAAATTTATAGGTGAGCATTTCCTGGAGCAGTGGGAGACCCTTATAGTTCAATGAGTCTTACATTAAAAATAAGACAAGGTAAGATAAATTAGCCCAGAGGATACTACAGACATGAATTTTATGCCCAGTACCACCATGACTGTGGTTATGGGTACCCTTTTGCTCTTTTGGAATTGCAGGAAATGAAGACTATATCTACCAATTAATCCATGCAGATGCAGCTACTTTGTGTCACTGAATGGAAGGTAGAAAGAAGCAAGGAAGAGGATGAGTGGAAAATGGAAGTGAATGATGACAACCCATGATTATTATAAAAGTTATAACTAATTGAATCCTTTCAGTATAATTACTGTGATGCATGTTTTCATGTGCCTTTTCTTACGTAATCATTAAGGTAAACCCCTGATGTAGAGTTTAGTTTTATTCTTAAAAAGCAACAACTATCAGGTGAGGCTAGGCTTGGTAAATGTCAATAATCAAAGTGGTTTGTTCTGCTTGGTAGTCATGGAGGCAGGCAACACTGGAGACTAGGCATACCCTCTACTGGAATTCCAGGCAGTGAGTGGATTCAAGATGGGTCTTTGGCAGAAACTAAACTGTAAGCATTCTGTTCCCTATGTAAGCAAAGTGTCATGTAGGTGTCAGGGTCCCAACCAAGAGAGGCCCTATTCAGGGAGGGCTTATCTACATAGACAACCAGAATAGTACATGGAATAGTGAGACAGGGGGCTTAACAGAGGAAAACCCTCATCATGACAAGGGTTATGGGCTATCTGCAACTTCCCAGGCACATGAGACTTGGGAAATCAAAAGATTAATTCCAGATCTCATGATTATGCTGTGGCCTCTAATACTCTAATATTATCTCACCCTAACTTCAATGCTTCACAACAAACCTATAATAAAGGCATTACTTTTATAATCATTATCAAGATTATCACCATCACCATCATCATTTTTACCAAAAAAGTAATTGTGGCTTAGAACAGTTAGGTCACTCAGGAGAGGATAAAATCATGGTATGAACTCATGCTATCTGACTCTAAAGAGAGTTCTCTTAACAAACCACCAGCTTACCTAAGTGAAATTTCCAGGCTCACCCATTCATTCAGTAAACCAATATCTATAGGGCAGATCTTATGTGCCAGCCATGGTGATGGGGTATAGGTATTAGATGCTCAATGTATATTGTTTTGATGATTGAATGGATGGGTGAATGAATGAATGCATGAATATGCTTTCATATTTGTGAACATGTAGCTCAGAACACACCAATTTGAAGCTATGGCATTTTTTAAAAGATTTTATTTATTTATTTGACAGAGAGAGAGAGAGAGATCACAAGTAGGCAGAGAGGCAGCCAGAGAGAGAGGGGGAAGCAGGCTCCCCACTGAGCAGAGAGCCCAATGCAGGGCTTGATCCCAGGACTCTGAGATCATGACCTGAGCCAAAGGCAGAGGCTTAACCCACTGAGCCACCCCGGCACTCCTGAAGCTATGACATTTTGAATAAACACTTCTCTAGAGGCCATATGGTAAGATCATCCCCTTGTACATGGGAGCAGTCTTCCTTAGATTGAAAGGCTCTGTTCTTCCTGTCAATTATCCTGACATAAGGCCTATTTTAGATTAGGGAATGAGAGATGGTGAAGCAGGCATTAAACCAGAGGGAAAGCAAAAATTCCTTCTTTTCTTTTAGTCTCTTGGAAGTTTGGTCTGAACTCAGAAGCAGAGGTCCTCAGAGCACAACTCTAAGCACTCTATGCAGCTGTTTCTGACACATGGAGGGGGTTCCTATGCATTGGTCTAAACCTATGGGCTCCATGATCCCTGGAATTTAGTTGTCATGCATAATTCATCTTTAGGTCTATACTTCAACATTCAGTAAACTCTTATCAAAGGTAACAGCCTAGCAGCCTTGGCTGTGTTGGAAGTGGGGCAATTTATAGTGAGGATCAGGGAAACTTGGGAAGCACCTTCTAGGCAAGAGTGGAGGTTGCAATATTTCCTTACTTCTCAGTAGGGTGGAGATCTCCTGGGGACGGCACAGAAGAGGGCTGTGTCATGACAATAGTGTGGATGCTTAAAAGCAGAAGGAGATGGGGAATTGTTTTTAAACATATATGAAGAACAGCAGGAAGGACTCATAAATTTAACTGGCAGACATGTAGTCAGAAATAGGGAATGAGAGCATGGGAGAGTTGAGAGGAGTTGACTTCATAAGAATGTGGTTTACTTCTGGGTGTACTTGCTGATGTTTATTGGGGAAATACAATTCCTTGCCCATAATAGATGCTAACTGGATACCTGTGGTATAGTGAACAGAACAGAGCCCTGGTAGCCAGGAGACCCAGGATCATCCCAAAGAGCAGCTGGATTAGTTTCTTGGGTATCCATCACTTTCTTTGAAACCAGGACCAATAATGTTCATGTGTGTGACACATGCCCCCTGGAAGCCAAAGTCTTATGTTCAGTACTCATTCCTAGCACCAGCTAAAGTTCAGTCCTTTCTTTCCCACTCAACAAAGCATATAGGAGCCTAAGGAAAATGTGAAGCTATTAAAGGGGTAATATTCATTCTTTTTAATTTATATGTAAAATAGGTATTTGCAAACTATAAATAAATGTGAAGCACTCACAATGCCACTAAGAAAAACAATCTGTGAACCATCTCCTTGGACTATTAATCTATACCTACACTACCTTCCGATCGTTTGGTATGAACAATCTTCCACAAGGAGAAGCAGTAAGATGGGAGGAACAGAGAGTAGAAATTGGGCATGATTGTATGAATTCATTCTGATGTTGATGATGATGATGAATGAAACAAGTAAAGATTAGGAAGTTGAGCTGGGTAGCACTGCACAGAAATGAACGTCGTGGGAAGAATCCACTGGAAGAAGAGCTGCATCTCTTTTGCTCAAGCCACCACTGGCACATCTTGGAAATCCCCTCTGACAGGGAGGGCAGGGTATAAGCACCTTCAAACTTCTGCCCAAATTCAGGGGCAATCAGTCACAAAAGGGGTTAGTTGCCATTTCCCTTCCATGATATCATTCTCAGTGAGAAGTCAAGATAGAAAACCAAAACAAACAAGAGAAAAAAAAAACAAAACAAAACATCGAAATCCACATTCTTAGTTTCCATTTAAACCAGGCTCCAGGCAGCCTCGTTATCTTCAGCACAGGATTCTCCTTAATGTGCTGGGAGTAGATTCAAGATCGGGGGAGGGGATGAGGAACACCTATAACCTGATCCAAACACTCCACTAATATTTCCTCTTCCTCAACCCCCCCAGGAAGTCAGTAGCTCAGTGGTTACTCACTGAGGAAGAGAAATTGAAGCATGCAGACTTACAGGGACCCACTACCAAAGAGAGGGTGAACCAGGGAATACAACAGAATCGGGCTATAGGGTTGACTAACTCTATCTCATTTTCAGAGATGGCCTCCAGTAAAATCACATGTGAGGCTGTTTCACTTCTCTTAAGCTTATAACCCAAGGCAGACTCCCTGGGGAGGGGCATCTCAAACTGAATTCATGCTTTCAGGTGGGGTCAGGAGATTTTCACTGGGTAAGTGTGACTTTCACTTCTGACAAGCAACGACATCACTTGATCAGCGCGTAATTCTTAGGAAAGAAACATTTGGCTGAGCTAAAAGGAAAAGCATCAGGCACAGACAGATTAGATTTTCCTTTAAATAAACATGGACTTTCAGAAAGGCAAGAAAAACATGCTGGGCATGAAAATTTCAGATGAAATATCTACCCACCCTGAGCAAGAACAAGAATCACATACTATCCCCAAGTCAGAATCACTCCTTTGTTAAACCAATGAGGATAATTTAAAAGTGTTTGTTCTTATAGGCAGAGGTGTATCTCTCCAACACCAAATTTTGCACTGCTCTGGTCTCACAGAGCATTCATGGTCGACGATTATTTCATTAGATCACTAGTATTTGGGATACTTGAGGTTTTCCCAGCCTTCAACTTGATCCCAAAGATAACAAGGAAACCCCTCTTCCAGCAGGTTCATCATATTAAATGGAATGGCTATGTTATAGTCCGATCACTGAATCATAATATAGTGCTGATCGGTTTGCTTCTTAAATTTCATAAAGCTCTTCACAAGGTTTTCTTACATGTCTCATCTTTTTCCATTATGTATTTCTGTTTCCATTACATGCCCTTCATTTTCTGTCCAAACCCCACTCTTTCCCTCTACTTTTTATCTCATTGACCCAAATTAAAAAGCCAGGAATGTTTCACGTTTCATATGCATTGCCAATCACATTTAGTTAATCATCAAGTCCAAAGAATTTAAAAATTTTCACAGATGCATATGCCATTCAATAAATACCTGTTAAACAATTTGATATGTTTCAGCCACATGTCTGTACATTAAAGATATTGAGAGAAAAGGGTAATGCTCTCTTGGAACTCCCTTTTAGTGGGAGAGGCAAATGATGAGTAAACAAGATAATTCTATATACAGATACCTCGTGAAGATGATAAAATGAGGCATTATGATTGAGAGTAATCTGCTTGTCCTCTCTAACTTAGTGACATTTAAACTGAGACCTAGATGATGTGATGAACCAGCTACACAAACATCTGGAGGAAAACAGTCCAAGCTGGGGGAACAGCAGGGGCAAAGGCCCCGTGTAATAAACAGTCTACTTATTTAACACAGGACAAAGTGCCTTTGGCCAGAGCGGGGTGGAATGTGGTTTCATAGACTAACATGAATGGTTGGAAGATAAGCAGAGGAAGGGACCAAGTGAGGTGCAATAAAGAGTTTTGATCCATTCTAAATGCTATGAGAAGTCATTGAAGGGTCTGGGAAAGATAGTAATATAAACCTAATTTCTATTTTAAAAGATATGAATATTGAACAATAGAGATGATGGCGGCTTGGGCTAGGTGATAGCTGTGGAGAGAAGTTACATATTATCTGGATATTTGGGAATTTCAGTTGATGTAACTTGGTGATAGATTGGATACAGGATGTAAGAGAAATCAGGGGTGAGGCCTAGGTTTCTGACCTGAATGACAGGCGGGCAGTGGTACCAATCACTCTCACTCACACATTATCATCTTTTACTTACTCCAATATCTTGTCCGTCAAACTGCAGGCCCTCTAAAATCTGTCAACCACATCATTGCCAGGGTAATTCAGAGAGAAAACAATGCTCTTATTATTCCATTTCTCATAAACTTCCTTTTTTAAAGACTTTTTGTTTACTTGTCAGAGAGAGAGAGTGTGCACAAGCAAGAGGGGACAGCAGGCAGAGGGAGAAGCAGGCTCCCTGCTGAGCAAGGAGCTGGATGTGGGATCCTAGGACCTGAGCTGAAGACAGATGTTTAATTGTCTGAGCCTCCCAGGCATTCCTCTCACAATCTTTCAGTAACTCCCTGTTGCTTAGGAGAGGTAACAAGCTCCTTTATCTAATGTTCAATGATATGGTATGTAGAATTCTAAGATGCATCCCATACTTCTATACCCTGGTGTACTTAGCCTGTTAAACCCCTCCCCTTGAATGTGATTGGGACCTGTGAATATGACAGATGTCACTACCATGATTAAGTTATCCCGGATGAGACTGTATTGGATGAGCCTGTCCTAATCAGGTAAAAGCCTTTAAAAAAGAGACTGGCTCTTCCTGATTAGAGACTCTTCTTCTGGCCTCAAAGAAGCAAGCCATTATGAGTTTTACAACTGGTAGGAGGTGAATGTTTCCAACAACCACATATGCTTGGAAGAGTACCCTAAGGCCCAGATGGGACCCTAGCCCCAGCCATACCTTGACTGTAGCCTTGTAAGACCCTGAGTATGGGTATCGACTTAGTCATGCTTAGATTCTTGAGCCATAGAAACTATGAGAGAATATATGTGCATTGTTTTAAGCTTTAAGTTTATGGTGATATGTTATAGAGGCCAGAGGAAATCAATGCAAAGGCCTTTCATGCCTGACTTCTATTCATTTCTAAATTTATCAGTCATCTTAACTGGTCTCACACTTTATACTTCAATAGTACCCGGTGATTTGAAGATACTGGCCTTTACCTAGCTGTCCTTCACCCCACACTCCTGGTTGTACTGGGTCCTCTTTCTAGAATTTCCTCTGTCTCTCTGTCATCTAATTTCTACTTGGAAACACTCTTTTAGGAAGACTCACTTCACAGTTCATCTTCATCTACTAATTTACTCTTTTAACACATATTTACTTCATGCCAGTCGAGGGATATAGAGGGATAAACAGAAATTTCTGCCATCATTTCCACTACATCCCAATGGAAGAGAGAGATCTTCAAAACAAATAAATAACCAAATACATGGGATAAAACCTATGATGGACAAGAGCTTGGACAAGAGATTAACAATGGCTTCTTCATAAAGCTTTCCCAGTCCATCTTGACATACCCCACCATTCTGTATCTGCTCTCCATAGATTATATGTATATTAAAGGTAGGGATGGTATTTTGCTCCTATCTATATCCCTAGTACCTCAACCATGTGCTTATGCACAATAGTTTTGTTGAATAAATTTATGTAAGACCTACCCATTCCTGTTGGCCTCTATGAAAGCCGAGCAAAACATCACAAAACCAAAGCAAAACCAAAACCACAGATCTACTCTGTCCCTAAATCAAGAAGGGCCTGGCCTAGGGATTTAATATCCAATACAGTGGGACCTTAATTAGCTAGCTGCTTCTAGCATATTTCCCAACATCCCTGGACACTTGTTTTAACATAACCCAGCAGTCTCCTTGATCCCCAAAATGAGTCATCAACCTGTCTTACTTGACTTCTAATCATAGTCCCTGATGTCCTTCTCATTCCCCATTGGTTCATTTCAGTTCTCTGGGGTTTTCTTGTCAACCAGTTCCTTTTAATTTCATTCTCTTCTTGCCATTTCCCTTTTACAGATTCCTATTACAACAGATATTTGTCAATTTTGAGGCCTCCCAGCAACTTTGAACACCCTTTTTAAGTTGAAGTAATTTATTTCTTATTTTTTGACTCTTGTTGGGAGCCATGTACTCAATTCCCCTGCCTCCTTTGAAGCTGGGGCACACTTATATGACCCACAGTCTCTTAATCAGATTCAATGAATGGATGGTGAATTAGAAAATTAATAATTTAAAGAAATAGGTCCCACATAAAACCCTTTTGGGAGATGGTATTGGGAGCTACATCCAGTTTCCATGGGCAGTGGTAGCTAAGGTTCTTGCAGAAGCATCCAGGACTGGCTTCCATAACATCTGTACCTGGCAGAAGTACCAGATTGTCTCCACTGAGGCCAATTCTGTGGTATGGCTTTGGACATTATTCTAGGCTGCATACCTGGAGTCTGTGAGCTATCCAATATTTTTTAATATAGGCCTTAAACTATTGAAGCTAGTTTATATTTGTTATAACTAAGAACCTTGCTTGTTACATCTCTGACTACCCTCCCCCCAAACAACTTGGCATTCACCTAAAAGAGCATTCCAAATGGTGTGCCTGGTCTCTTCTACCATTCCATTATCCACCTGGCCATTGTCCCTATTCCCTGCCATGCACACATACATACAGAGATTAGAAGTCTGAGTGTGAGCAAAGGTACAGAGTACTGGTGTTTAGCAAATTCCCTTGGGTTTGAGATGTTCCACTGATCTTGTCTACTCCTCAGCTTGTCTCTCTTAATCCCTGACCCAGTTACTCCTAATACCTTTTCTTTACCAACTATGATCCTCCCCCAAAATGCTTAATGGAGAGCAGTGTTATTCTACAAATCTGTAAAGTGGAGAGCTAAGGGGACAGATTTGGGCAACCACATCACTTGAGGAGCCATGTAAGACTTGTAAGACTTGAGGAGCCATGTAAGTCATTCCCACACATCTCCCCAGAAAGAAAACTCACTGTGGTTAGCCTCATTAGAAACTGCTATATGGATCTGCTGCCAAGGAAACTACATTTTTTTTTTATTCCCAAAGCCAGAACTTAATAAAAATGGAAACAGAAAGGAAGTTCTAAAACAAACAGCCCAATTTTTTCCTGTGCCATAATCTCAGCAGGCCCATTATATTGACAGGTCAGCTTATCATGGATTAATGCACACAATGACCAGGAGGGAGCAGGCAGGTCAGAATCAGGATGGGGTGCAGTCAGTTAAGGTGACAGATCACCATTTTCAAAAGAGAGGTGAGCCCCACATCAGCAGGGCTGACAGAGTGTCCATCAGAGGCGGAGGTCCGTGAAGGTCAGGAGGATGCACAGTGCCTGCAAAGGATGCACAAACCCTGCAAAGTGCCAGGATGCAGTCCCCCGGACAGCCACACTGCTGTATTAAACAACCTTCTCAATGTTGCCATGCTTTTTGTTTTGCCCCCCCCCCCCTTTTTTTAAATCACCTGCCTTTGAATTTTGCACCACAAAATGAAAATTAGCTGAAGGCTCCAAGTATAATGATGGACCGTGCTACTTAGCCTAGTTTACTTATGAAACTCATTTCTCTTGCTTGGCCTCCTACCAAGGTACTTTCCTGGCCACGGGAAACGGTTGAATGTGAAAAGGGCTCAGGCATGGAGTGAAGCTAACCCAGTATTGCTTCTGTCACTTTCTGGGTCTTGAGAGGCAAGTCAGTCTCAAGCCTGAACACCTTTCTTGTAAAATATCAGTACACACTCCACGAGTGATGCGGAAATGTACCTGGCACATAACACATTTGTCATGGGCTGTCAGTCATATTTTCCAGAACCTCTGGCCAGCCCTATTCGCAAGCAGAGAGTCCTATGAACCAACTGTAGGAGAAAGAGAAAGCATTAGGAATTTATTAGCTGGATGGCTCCCTGTCTCACCTCTCTTCAGCTATGGCAGGCAAGATACTGTCAGCAGCTGTGTCCCCACATAAACAGCTGTCTACATGAAACAAGGCAGGAGGCCCATATTAAATAATGAAGATAGAATATTTTAATTATACCATGGTAAGTAACTATCATATAAAATATGACTATTATATGATGGTTATTACTTTTTACTGCATTATTCCTGCTGACATAAATAGAACAGCCCACTAGTCATCAATGTCATACTGTTTTTATAGAGAAAGAAAATGGAGCTCAAAACATTTAATGACCTAATGGCCAAACCTCTAAAACACCAAAGTAATGGTTGGCAATGCATGAAAAGAGGCCTGCAGTTTTGCCAATAGGACAGCTTAATGACTGAGCTATGTTTTAATTTTGACTTCTCATTCCACTGATGCCTTCCTAGTCCATCAGCCTTATAACTGGGCAGAACAGGTTGAAACATATGGGAATACAAATAGAAGAACACATGATAGGTTACCCTGGCCTGGAATATCAAACATGGTCTTCCAATTACACCATGGGAGCTTCATTTGTTTGATTCTTAAAAATAACTATTTAGATCTATACCAGCTCCCTACATATGAGTGGTAACTCATATCATTTTAGAGTAATTGTAGCAATATCTCGTATGAAGTGGGAAAAGCATATTAGGAAAATAAAACCCAGAGACAGTTTTCCAAGGACAAAATTGCTGGCATCAATATTAAGTTCAGTGAATTAAAATTCTTGTTCTTTTCAGCATTTTATACTACCTCTTATTATCTGTAAGAAAATGGATCTGGAAAATGAAAGGACGAAGAAGGGTAAACTGGTAGAAAGTGCGTAAGGCAAAACAAGTTTCCAGATTCACAGTTCTCAAAGACTTTCTTTCTAGACCTACCAAGCTTATTGCCTGTCCCACTTTCACCTTCTTCCTCATACAAGTTTGGCATGGGCAAGCCAAGATCAAAACACAAACAAACAAACAAACAAAAGAACCCATAACCTTCTTGAAATTATCAGAAAGAGATTAAAATTTACACTTTGATAGGCATTTAGAAAATATAAAAAACTCATATGTGAAAATATCTAAATGGGACCAAATTTTAGACCCTGTAGATGGTTATTTTAATCATATGTGGACATGGAAATGGATCATTCACTCATCAAAGAATATTTATCGAGGGTCTTCTGTGTACAAAATAGAGGCTGAGATTATAATTTTCAGACTTTTGCTGATGTGTCTGGATCTTTACACCTCCCTTGACACCAATGACAATCACCATTATTTTATCATTACTATCTATCTCTGCTAAATTTTCAACGGTTATGAAAAATTCAGAAGTCAGAGTAAGATATTTAAGTCTCTACCAGAAGTGTCTCACTAGATGCCAAGTGGGACAAATTTATGCTGGAGCTCAGCTACTCAGGATTCCTATGAAGATCACATGAAATTATGCATGTGAAATACTTTATAGCAAAGTGTTATATATATATGCAAGGTATTGTTATCAGATTTACTTTTCTAAGTAAATAATTTAATGGGAAATGACTTGGGAGCTGATTCTAATAACAAACTCACTTTTTTTCTTAGAAAAATTCATTGATATTTTATTTTACAGTAACTACTAAAAATTCACAGGTAACTTTATTATTTCCTATTTTATTTTATAATCACCATTTAAAGCAGTACTTGAATTGCTAATGATTCTTATTTAACTTATTATTATGGAAATTTTTTAAAATATGTGAAAGTAGGGAGAACAGTATCATGAACCTCCATGTTCCCATGAACCAGTTTTTTAGCAATTTCTCTCCCACCCCCTTTCCCTCAATATACACAGTGGATTTTTTAAAAGCAAACACTAAACCTTGTGCCATTTTATCCTTAAATATTTCAATATATGTCTCCAAAATATAAGGACTCTTTTTCTGTGTTTATTTTTAACACAACCACAATAGATGACCACATTTAAAAGAAGCCTTCAGGAGACAGTTTCCTATTAGGAAAGAATATTGTGCCATGCATCTTACTCAAGAATATTCTGTGACTCCCCAATGCCCTCAGGATGAAATCTCAACCCTAAGATCATGCTCTAATCAAAATCTTCCCATTGTCCCTCCCATCATCTGGGCACATTTGTTCATACTATTTAATCCATCATAATGTAGGCTTCCTGCTGCCTTTCCAAAACTTGACCCTACCCATCTTGCAAGGACCTTTTAATTTCCACACATCACTGCAGCCTCTAGTAATTTTTTTTTCTTTAAGCCCTTATTGCATTTACTGTACTGAAAGGAGTATTATAGGGATCAAAAGCATGTGCTCTGCAGTCTGACAAAGTTGGGTCTGGGAATTTCTCCATGACTTACTTACTAGCTAAATGCCTTTGGGAAAGTCCTCTCTAGTCCTCATATCCTTAGGTGCTAATAGGAACAATTTGTATTGTAGTTAAGGATACTAATTACATTTATATGTGTTATATATGTAGATATTGTATATATGTGTAAATCATGTACATACTCACATATACACACATATACATACCACACACTCAAATACATGCTTACATTGTTTGGCAGAAAACAATCAAGGTAGTGTTATTCCTGCTATTGTTACCATCTGTATTCATTACCATATTCTGCCTTTTTTTTTTTTTTCTTTTCAGTGTAACAGAGTTCATAGTTTTACACCACACCCAGTGCTCCATGCAATGCGTGCCCTCCACAATACCCACCACCTGGCTCTGCCTTTTGATATGGAGTTTACTGTTGTGTTTCACTACTTGACTCTTGGACTGTTAGTTTCCTTTATTTGTATTTACTTATAGACATCAGCTTCTTGAGGTCAGAGCCAACTCTTACTCTCCCATAGCAGTTGGCTTCACAGAGGAGATTCTCAAAGATATTGCTGGAAGACAGCCTGCCAGTGTGCAGAGACATCAAGACACCTAGGGTTCTTTCTCTTCCCCAAACCCCCAGGATGTTGTGTTAAATAGGAGAACCTCTCCCTTCTTTTCAGGCCCCCTGGCAGACTTGCTATGTTTGTGTGGTACAGGGTACTTTAAAGTGAATCTGTAGATTTCTCCAAAAAGGAAAAACCTTTTATGCAGAAAAACAGGTGATGGGACAACTGGAAAAACAGCCGTTTCTAACCGAAGTGAGTTTCCTGACAGCTGATCCTATCAGAGGGCTGCTGTCTCATCCTGGAAATGCCATCCTTCTTTTAGTCTGTAAATATCATGCTATAGAGAGCACCTCAGCACTGGCTTCAGGAGGAGACGGAGTCAACGTTGTATGGCAGTTTACTGTCAACCAAAGGACAATGCTTCTTTCTTGAATTTAATAAAACAGGAAGGAGCTTGGGCAGGCTGCTCCAAAGAAAGGACACGCAATCCTGCCAACACATTGTAGTTTCTTTAATAAAATGATGAAAGAGCATCTTTGTCCTCCAAATGCCAGTCTAACTTGGGCACATTCACTTTTTTCACTTTCAAATGTGTGAATCCTTGGAATGTGGCTGTGGTTTACCTTTTAAGCCTGTACCCACAGCTCTGTCAAAGGCACCGTAGGGCCCTTTTACCTTGCAGTATCTCCCCAGTCCAGGCCAGATCCTCTATTTCACCTTTTCATAGTCTAACATGTCACCAAGTGAAGATGTCGTTCAGTTAGCCAATGCTTTTTGGGAAATAAATTCTCACAGAAATGTAAAGATTATCTTTCTTGCTGAGAATATTCTTCGCTGTGAATTACATACTCAGATTTCTCTGCATTCATTACCCGGCAGAGAACAGAAAACGACAATTTCATTGTGAAGGGGGAAGTGATTTTTGGCATGTGAATCAATTCTAGGAAGGGCTGGTCTGAGAAGGGGGTCGATATGATAGAATTTGTGTAGCTGAAAGATAGTACTAAAGACTGTTGGTGAGTGTGGATGAAGGAAGGCATTTGGGAGGAAATAAAAAACACAGGAGATGATATCAGAGGAAGAAATGGAAAGTAGGGAGGATAAACTTCTTGCATCTGGAAATTTTGCTGGTACTGCCCAGAAGCAGTAAGAATAGTGAAGACAGGGTCTGGAGCCAAGTGGCCTATGAACTAATCCTAGTTACCCTATTTACAAGCTCTGTGACTTTGGACAATTTACTTAGCTTCCCTAAGCTTCTATTTCCTTATCTGTACAACGAGGATGGAAATGTGTGCACAGGTCATGGGGCTATGTTGAGGATTAAAGATAATGCACGTTAGACATTTGGCACAGTGTTTGGCACACATCATGTACCCAATAAATACCAAATTTCATTTCATATATTTTTCTTAAAAGTAGAGAAATAATGATTATTATCAGAACTTCTGATTTATAAACTGCCCATGATAGTGATCTTACTAAGGTTTTCTTTTAAGGGTCAGTGTTAAATAAAAAATACGCGCTCATCTGCAAAAATATGTGCTCTATCTGCTTACGTTCCCTGTGCTAGTACCCAATGGAACAAAAGTACTTTAATAAAATCTGTTCTAGGTCTTTACATAGATATACACACACACAAATATTACACATTTTTACTTATTCGATTTTCACAGTAGCCCACTTTCCAGGTGAGGATGCCGAGGCACAGAGAAATTAAATCACGTGCTTGTCATCCCTCAGCTATAATTACACTATATCTAGTGGTGGGCCATGGGCGGTTATTCCAGAGCCTATGCTTTTAACACTCTAAGGCCTGGAAAGATGTAAGAATGAGGAGCAGGATGGAGTCCAATCCAGGGTTCTTTATTTCTTCCCAGATAGGATTCTTTCCTTACTAGCTTACATCTTTCCTCCATGAAGGCTGCATAAATTAGTGGTGGAAGAAAGACTGGACTGAGTATTCAGAGGTCTGGGCTCCAACCAGGGCTGCCACTTACCACATATGCGACTTGGGGGAGTGCTGAATAGGGATTTAGTACTTTGAGTTTTATTGTCATCATATGCCACTTCACAATGGCAACTGGTCCACAGAACAACATTCTGGGTTATCGCAAAGATCAAATTAAATAGTTAGTAGTAAATTACTAACTTGAGTAAAAACTCAAGAATACTAAGATACTATTCTTATTATTACTAATGTCTTTCTTTGCATATAGATTCTGCCAAAAGTCTAAAGTCACAAACCTGATTGATAAAAATTATCTAAAGGTTTTTTTTTATTTTTGTGTATTAAACTACCAAGCCCCAGACCTCACCTTCAAGTACCTGATCCAGTTGTTCTGGGATGCATTATGGAATGTAGTTTTTAAACCTCTCGGGTATTTCTGGTTAAACAGGTTTACAAAACTTTAGTCTATGCCACAAAGTGTCACCCTGACTGAGAGACTATCTTAAGTATTTCCTATCCAGATTTTCTTGAGCCTGATATTTATCTTCTCTAAAACTGAGTTCCTTAACAAAAGTTATATATTCTTACTTTTTCTTGTAAAACTTATGGAACTTAGATTAGGACTGCATAGAATAGTTGATTGGGTTATATTTATTGACTTTATTGAAGCCCATTGTAAGTGCATCTCCTGCACACTTGCATATATGTAAGAGACTTTTTAAAAGAAACAGTGAAAGTTGCACAGAGAACTCTTTATTGACAATGAAGAATTACCTTCCTGAATGGCACCCCCAAGGCATGGGTATAGATTAAGTAACCTTTTAAGGTAATGACCCTTTAGAAAGGTTAGTCTTGATTCAAAGGCCAAATCTAGACAAGCAAACCATTTTGAGGAAAATAAAATAGCTGAACCCAGCCAGTGAACTGAATATTTAGTTAAACAGTCTTTAAATGGAGTAGTATTCTTAGGGATTCACTAGAGTTTAAAATGTGACCCAGTGTTTTCCTGAGGTGTGGTATCATGGAGCACAGAGTGTAACCAAGCCTGGGACTGAATTCCAGCGTAACAACTAAACAACTGTGTAGAGTAGGCATGGTTCCTACTTTCTCAGAACCTATGTTTTCTCATCTGTGTGACTGAGAGACTATAGAGTTAAATGAGGTAACACATGCAAAGCACATTTGATGGCACATGGTGACATGGGATAAATGGCAGCTACTATTCTTCTCAGACAAAACTGATCCCCCCACAATTGTCTGTTTTACCCTGATGGTTGGAATAAGTTAATGCAGTTGCTGAAGCAGTGGAGGAGTACATAAAGCACGGGAAAAGGCAGACTTAATACATGTGGTTTAATTCCAGAATGTGTTTCTGAAAATCCTCAGACTTCTTTGTGAATATCCATTATCTCTCTGTTAAAACAAAACAACCCTCCCCCACACACAAACACAACGAAGCGAGGTGCACAACCCTTCTTGTAGCATTTGCCTGCTTGTTTTAGAAGGAGACATTGATAAATTGGAAAGGATCCAAAAATGATAAGAAGGATTAGAGGATATGACCTACAGAAAAAGATTATGAATAGAGCCTGGAGCCATGCCTGGAGCCATGAAGGCAATGGGTGGGGGATATGATAACTGAACATAAATTCTGAGAATAGGTGAGAAGTATGGAAAAGAAGTATTTCAGGTGATTGGTCCATGGGCAAACGAGGATCGATGTCCTTAAACCAGAAAAGAAAGCGCTTGTGTGAAGTATTCTTAAAAGAAAAAATTCAACAGAGAGGTCACTCAATTAAGACCTTGATTATTCCATTTGAGAGGTGATTCTCTGCAGCTCTTTAGATGGCACCTCCACAAGCAGATTGTTCCAGAGCCAAACCTGATGGGTGAGAGAGGAAGGTGCGTCCTGGCTGCCTGTGGTGTTTGTGGTTGTTGTTGTTTTGGGGATGGTGGCACTAAACCTTAAGGCAATGTACAAAACTCCAGTGGGGATGATCTATGTTCAATTCTTTTCCACTTTTTTCCTCCCTAGTGTGGTGGGTGGACTGTACCCCTAAAATAATATGTCTTCTTCCTGAAAACCAGGACCAATAAATGTGACCTTATTTGGAAAAAGGCCTTTGCTGAGATAATTAGGTTAAGGATCTTAAGATGAGGAGATCATCCAGTATCATCTGGACATGTCCTAAATCCAGTAACATGTACACAGAAGAAGGCACTAAGACAGATGAAGAGAAGGAAGCACTATCACCATGGAGACAGATTCAAGGGATGGAGCCAAGGAAGCTAAGGGTTGTCTAGGGCAAACAGAAACTGGAAGAGACCAGAAAGGACCCTAGAACCTTCATAGCCTGTCAACACCTTGATTTCAGACTTTTGGCCTTCAGGACAGTAGGAGAATACATTTATGTTGTTTCAAGCCACCAAATTCATGGCAATTTGTTATGGAAGCCTTAGGAAACTAATATAACCAGTATGAGGATTAATTTTTTTAATATAGAATTCCCAGACCTTCTCAATATCAGCCACCAAATTAATGCAAGGAAAAAAGTCTTGTATGCTACCTGTGGCTCAAATATTGGGATGAGGTGAGGGATGCCTTTAGATTACTAGCTCTCTAGGGGAGATGGAGCTAGAAAAATGATGGTGGCAGACAGAAGCCTAAGATACTGACCTAGTCAGGGGCTGGCCATGGAAGCCCACTGCAACAGTGACCACAATGCCCAGAATTAGGGCCGAAGCCCTATGGTTAAGAATATTCTCAAAAAATTTTTTTTAAAGATTTATTTATTTATTTGAGAGAGGGAGGGAGATGGAGAGAAAAAAAACAAAAACAAAAACAAACGCACAGACGGGCAAAGGGAGAAGGAGAATTCCAAGCAGATTCTGTGCTGAGCGCAGAACCTGATGCAGGGCCTAATCCCGTGACTCTGAGAACACGATCTGAACCGAAACCAAGAGTCACACGCCTAACCAACTGTGCCACCCAGGCGCCCCCTAAAAATACTCAAAATATTTTTTAAGAAAGAGAGATATGAAATGAAGTTGACAGGATATTCACTAAGTGTTGGACTCTGGGTTAGGCGCTTTACATACATTTTAGCAGTAAAAGTTATCATTTATCAAACACTTAGATACATGCTACCTACTCTTCTACAAACTACGGTATTTAATTTGGCCCTATGGTATAATGAATGCAATCAGTATTATACGCATTTGCAGTTGAGGAAAATAAGTTTTGGGAGATAACTCATCTTCCCATGTTTCCACAACAAATAAGTAAAATATCTCAGATTTGGACCAGATCTGTCAGATTTCACAATATATGCAATTCTGCTGAAGGTCACAGAGGTAGAGTCAGGAAAGGTTTCACCGTATTCCTGCCATTTGGAAAGGCTGTATACTCTTTCCCTAGCAACTTCCCTTCAAATAACAAAGCAGAGGTGAGAGAGAATAGAAACGCCAGGGTGGGTGATATAAATGTGTACACTCTCATCAAGACCAGGAGCTGCCTGGAGGAGGACGAACAAGCTGTGCACCAGAGGCAGTAGCTACAGGCACAAGAACACCAAGGTGTGGAAAATGAAGAAAGACTCTGCAGAGGGATTTCTGAATGCAGAGAGGCAGAGTTAAGAGAAAATCTTTGGGTGTCATGGAGTTCAGGGCCTTCAGGTCCCAGGTGCACTACTGTCTCCAACACACAGTGAGACTCTTCAGCTAACTGATTTTCACTTATATAGACTTTGAGGATTACATTCCTCATCATGTGTATTTTTTGTCCTAGGATGCTGCTAGACCAGCACCTGCCATGCCGCAGATGACCATGCAAAGTGTTTTTAGGATCAACAGAACGAAACACAACCAGCATGGTAAATCTACTGACACTATAAAGAAAAGGCACAGAATTCACACCAACCAAATATTGGTTTGTGATTTGTCTTTTCACTTTCGGGCATGGAGCGAGGCAGTGGAAGTGTACATTGTAGACTTGCCTCTCAGGATAGAAATCGGAGTCTGTGTGACTACTCAATAAATAGACACTTGCTAAATGAGTGAATTCCTCTAGTCAGTGCTTTAGTGGCTCAAAGAAGGGCTGGTGTGGTGTAGATCATCAGGATTCAGTCTTGGTTCTGTCACCTCCAACCTGTTGTGTGACCTTAGGGGAGTTACTTAATTTTTCTGTTTCTAAAATTTCTCATCTGCTAAAGTGTAAACTGTAAGAAGTTATTGATCTAATAAAAGTGTTGCAAAGATTGAGATCTTTTGACTATTATCTTCCTTTCTAAATGTGCCATTTCTGTCAAAGCATGCATACCAAAAATTTTTTGATATTTGAGTTTCACAGTTTCAGAATTTATTATTTGCTCATATTCTAGGAACATTGAACTATTTCTCATCTTGTCTTATTCGTACTCCATATATAGATCTCAACTGATAGTCCTACAAACTAAAAAAAAAAAAAATGATTTGGTACACCCTTACAGTACTGGTTGTTTTCACTATTAGAGTCTAAGCCTCTTGAGTCAAGTAATCAGATCAGATTCAGAAACATCACTGAACATGTATCATGCATGCGTTAGCCATATTCATATATATTATCTTATATTCTCTTCACAATAAAAATGAAAAGCAGCTTAGACACATGTAATGTCTTATATCTCTGTGAGGAAGAGACAGACAGATCTACAACCTGAATTGCATGCCTTCTGCTCTAACTACAGTGCCCTTTCTTAATTTATTTTTAACTTTAATTTTGAAATATTTCAAACAGAAAAGTGTGGAGAATAACACAATACAAACTTGTGATCTAAAATACCAATTTCTTTCAGACTATTAATATTCTCCAAATTTGCTTTATCTGTGAAATATCTGGGACTATATTAACTTTAGAGGGGAAAACATACTGCTACACTTAATTTCAATAATTGTTAACGATTTATCAAGACTTCCTACTTCTTTTTGAGTCATTCTGGCTTATTCATATTTTTTTCAGAAAATTATTCATTTTATTTAAGTTTCTAAACTCAGGTGCACAATGTTTTTCATTATATTCTCTTAATATTTGAATACATTCTATGTAATTATGCCCCATTTATTCATATCAATATTGTATATTTATACATTTGTTTTGCTTTTCTCCCACTTCATTATTCTTATTAAAGGTTTGCATATTTTAAAAAAATTTTCCGAAGGAAGAGCTTTAGAGTTTATTGACATGCTCTATTGTTTCTTAGACTGATATTTAATTATTCTTCTCTCTAGCTCACTTAGGTCTGCCCTCAGTATTCTCAGTTAAATGAGTTAAATGCTTAAGTGATTTATTTATACTCGTTCATTTTAGAAGATCTGTTGAACTTACATTGTCATTCATTTCTAAATATTTTGTAATTTTCACTTCCTTTTTTATTCCACAAGTTATTTAGGAATTCATTTCTAAGCAGCAAAATACATGCTTTGGCCAAACTGCACTTTCTCCTTATTTATAATCAAGCTGTCTCTGGGACAAAGGCTGTAACCTGCATAATATTGATTCTTTGAATTATTTTCAGCCAGTTTTAAGTTGAATTGTAACCGATATACAATATTATATTAGTTTCAGGTGTGAAACATAGTGATACAATATTTATATACATTACAAAGTGATCACCATGAAAGATCTAGCCACTATCTGTCACCATATGAAGTTGTTACACATTATTATTATTATTTTTGTTTTGTTTTGTTTTTTAAGGATTTTTATTTGACAGGCAGAGATCACAAGTAGGCAGAGAGGCAGGCAGAGAGAGAAGATGAAGCAGGCTCCCTGCCGAGCAGAGAGCCTGATCCCCGGGGCTCGATCCCAGGACCCTGGGATCACGACCTGAGCCGAAGGCAGAGGCTTTAACCCACTGAGCCACCCAGGTGCCCCGTATTATTATTTTTTTTAAGATTTTATTTATTTGACAGAAAGAGACACAGCCAGATAGGAAACATAAACAGGGGGACTAGGAGTGGGAGAAGTAGGCTTTCTGCCAAGCAGGGAGACTGAGGAGGGGCTCGATTCCAGGACCCTGGGATCATGACCCGAGCTGAAGGCAGACGCTTGATGACTGAGCCACCCAGGTGCTTCAGTTGTTACATATTAACTATAATCCCTATGCTGTACATTGTATTCCCTTGTATTATTTATTTATAATTGGAAGTGTGTATCTTTGAATCCCCTTCCTCATATGAGCCATTTTTTTTTTTGTGACTGAACAGTTGGGTCAGTGGTTTCCAATGTTCTGTGCATACATTTTATCCATCATTTACAAATAAGTATACCCATACATATCTAGCTCATTAACTTTGCTGATATTTTAACTTCATTTTTCAAATTAACATACCATAAATTTGTTTTTTTTTGTTGTTGTTCAACTGTATGACTTTAAGCAAAGTGGAGAGTCATGTAGCCACAGCCACTACCAGGATAAAGAATAGTTATATCACTCCAAAAAAGTCTCTCTTGCTATCCCTTTGTTATCATGTCTTCTCCAAATCTGTAAAACCTGGTAGTCCTTGCTCTGTTCCCTGTTTCTATAGTCTTTTCTATTTGAGAATGTATAAATGGAATTATATACTATGTAACCTTTTGAGATTGGATTATTTTACTCAACATGATGCCTTTGAGATGTGTCCAAGCTATTAAATATATTAATAGTTTGTTCTTTTTTAATGATGATACCACATTTGGCTTATCCATTAACTTACTGAAGGACATTTGAGTGGTTTGGTGATTATGAATAATGTTGCTATAAATGTTCATGCACTGTTTTTATTTCTCTAGGTTAAATACTCTGGAGTGGATAGCTGGATCATATGGTAAGTATATGCTTAATTTTTTAATCATAGGGATCATGACCTCAGCCAAAGGTAGATACTTAAACAACTGAGCCACCCAGGCATCCCAGATTTTTTATTTCTTCCCCCCCTCCATGGGAAAATACACTTTTTAAAAAAAATTAACATGTAATATATTATTAACCCCAGGGGTACAGGTCTGTGAATCACCAGGTTTATATACTTCACAGCACTCACCATAGCACCTCCCCAAAGTCCGTAACTCCACCACCCTAGATTTTTGACTTCTAATTCAACTTTCATTCTCACTATAGGTCTACATAGATTTCCTATTTCTTGGATCCAGGATTCATGATCCAATCTTGGTAACTTGTACATTTTAAGGAATTATCTGTTTTTTTTTCCCCTAAGTTATCTGATTTGTTGGCATATAATTATTTATAGTAATCTGTTATCACATTATGTATTATTTTTATTTTTATTTCTTTTCAGCGTAACAGTATTCATTGTTTTTGCACCACACCGAGTACTCCATGCAATACGTGCCCTCCCTAATACCCACCACCAGGCTCCCCTAACCTCCCACCCCCCGCCCCTTCAAAATACCTCAGGTTGTTTTTCAGAGTCCATAGTCTCTCATGGTTCACCTCCCCTTCCAATTTCCCTCAACTCCTTTCTCCTCTCCATCTCCCCATGTCCTCCATGTTATGTATTTCTGTGGTATCTGTTGTATTGTTTTCTCTTCCATTTCTCATTTTGGTTTTTGAGTCTTCCCTTTCTTTTCTTAGTTAACAGAGTTAAAGCATTGCCAATTTTATTTATTTATTTATTTATTTAGAAAAACTGGTCATTACTTTCAATGTTATGTTATTGTTTATTCCAGTCTCTATTTTATTTATTTCTGATTTTTCTTTATCTCTTTCCTCTACTAAACTTCAGCTAAATTTCTTTTTTTTTCTAGTTCATTGTGTTGTAATGTTAGTTATTTGAACTTTTTCTTAATACGAGAATTTATAGCATACATTTCACTCTAACATCTGCTTTTGCAGCATCCCATTAAAAAAGTAAAAAAGATTTAGGTTCCTAAGTTCAGGGTTCTTATTCTCTAATGCAAAAACTTTGTGTGCAACCATCTAGGTCCATCCACATTGCCAAG
Organism: Mellivora capensis; assembly: GCA_004024625.1. Taxonomy (NCBI): domain Eukaryota; kingdom Metazoa; phylum Chordata; class Mammalia; order Carnivora; family Mustelidae; genus Mellivora; species Mellivora capensis. Next base: position 14,734 of record PISX010014960.1, on the reverse strand, counting down.
GGGACTTGGGCAAAACAGGAACTGATACTAATATGTAGATGTTTGTGGTACTTGTGTCAGAACAATAAAATTCTTTATCTCTGAAAAAAAAGGCTACTAGTAAATTGTAATCTTATTATATATTGTGAATATAATTTCTATAGCACATTACAGTTTTAAGCATTGTGGAAAAATATACATATATGTTTAATTTTAAATAAACTGCCAAATGGTTTTCCAGAGTCCTGTACTATTTTGGATTCTCCCCAGCAGTATGTAACAATTGCCAGTTTCTTTGCATTCTTTCCAGCTCTTGCTATTATCAGTTTTTTTAATTGAAACCATCCTTGTGCAATGGTATCTCATCATGGCATTAATTTACATTTCTCTAACAGCCACTGATGTTGATACTTGCCTTTTTTCAAGTGACTTTCTTGTGGTTTTCATGTGGTTACTTGCCTATATACTCCTTGGTAAAGGGTCTCTTCAAACCCAGTTTTCACTGGGGTTTTTACAGCTCTTTATATATTCTGAATACAAGTCCTCTTCTGTACATGAAATTTTCAAATATTTTCTCTCAGTCTTTGTTTTGTCATTCTCTTATCTGTCATTTTATCAAAGCAAAAGTTTGAAATGTAATGAAACTCATTTTCTTTTTTTTTCTTTTATGGATTTTGCATTTGGTATTGTGTGTGGGAACTTTGCTTATTCCACAAAGAATTTCTCTTAATTCCTCTTTCATATAATTTATCTTAATATATTTTCTTATCCTGCATGCCATAAGGTGCTCTGGTGCTATTTTCCAAACCATCAATTTTTTCTTCTACTATGTCTAGGCTACAGTTATCATATCAGTTACATTTTTTATTTAAACGCTGATATTTTTCATTTCCAAACTTGTGAATTTGTTCTTATTCTGATGCCTTTGATCCTATTTTCTTTCTTTGTACTTTCATAATTTTTTCAAATGAATGTTATATTGTCATTATTTTAAGTTTTTGTCAAATAGTAAAATTTAATCTGGAATGAATATTTTTGTAATATTAATTGTGCTGGCTGGCATGCTTACTGTTTGAATTTTCAATGTTTTTGAAATTTTGATTTGCATATTCATTTGAGTGGAAGGTTTGGTTTGTTTCAGATCTATTTTACAATAGATCTTAAAATATTTCCCTGACAAGAAGTTTGTGGTTATTTGGGTGAATTTATGTCTTATGACCTTACCTTAAATTATGTATTTCATAGGTATTTCAGGTGTTTTGCTCTGTAGGGGTGTTGACTATATTAAAATCCACTCACAGAGCCAAAAATCGGATCAATTCAGTTCAGAATCATGAAACTATTCCTTTCTCCCACCTTCCTAGTCCTATAGCTTTTAGTGAAAGAATAATTTCATGAAGCAGTTTGGGAATTGATTTTTTTAATCTTTCTGTAAGGAAGGAAATATCAACATAGCCCTAGCTTCCAGGGCTAAGAATGAATCCAGACGCAAACCTGAGTGCAGCACTCTGGCCCCTCTTACCCAATGGCAGCTGAGCTCCTGGATATCATAGTTTATTTCCGTCATCAGAACCAGGGGACATTTGACTAAGGGACATTTGACTAAGAACTTTCCATTTTTTTTCCCCTCACAGATTCTCTCTTTTTGTAGGTTCATAAATTATTGCTTGTGTAAGGAGTTGAGGGCTGACAAAGAGTGGACTTGAGGAACCATCATGAATGGAAATACTTTTTATTCCCTCCACATATCCCGAATAGGGTTCAGGATGAAAACCTCTTTTGAGGAAACGTTTTACTCATGACTGTTCACTGGGCCATCTAATTCAGACATTCCAGAACAAGGTCCTCTGACCACCCCCACAGAATACTGAACCATTTGGAGTATTGCTGGTATCAGTCCCTGCATCACTTCCTTTGTCCGAAAACAAAGCTTCTCGCTTTCCTTCCTTAGACCCCATGTTCCTGAATCACTCAAATATTTTAATTGTCTCACATTTGGAGAGAGCAACATTCTCATGCAACATTCCATTGCTGACAGAAAGGCTGACAAGGCAGCTGACACAGTGGCTATTACTTTGAGCAGTTTCTAAACAATATCATTTTGCTGCCCTTCCGCTTTCAGTGAAATTACAGGGTGCTTTCTTCTTTGTAGAACAATGGAGCTCAGCTCCCACACCAGGGGTCCTGAACTGATTCCATACCAACCTCCTGAGCCTCAGCATTAATGCAATTATCACTGAAGTTGTCAATTCAGGCACTCACAGCCTCACTATATTGGTTCATTTTGGCATGTGGGAAAAATTAGGAATGGAGTTACAAGCGCTTCTCTGGATGTATAATGTATGTGTGTGTATGAAAAAAAATATATGTATATATATGTGCATAAAATATGTGTGTGTATAATCTCCTGCTAATTTGAAATGCATCCTGAGTAAATAAGAGCAGTATTTATAGAAATGCATGGTGACAGATCAGCCGTGAATCTGAACTGGGGGCTGATAAATTCTCATTACCTTCATCTACCTGACAAATGAAATGACCTGCTAAGCAGCTGCTGAAAATTCAACGAGATACCTGCAAATAGCAAGCATCCCATGTGAAAAATGGACAAGTTTGGTGAACATCTTGGACTGGAATCACACAGAATGGAGAATAAAGAAGTTCTCTCCATGCCCTGAATCTGCAGAGTTATTGGAAATGGTGGCTTTTGGGGTTGCTGTTACCACTCTAACTTTCTTTCCATTCCCAGTCCACAAAGAAAGCAATCCCTGACTTTTCCTTATCCTGAGATTTCCACTAAACTCTCTCTTAAGTCCTTAACTAATGCACGGACCTGTATCTCTATATATGGAATAGCAATCTCCAACACAGAATATGCACATCCAAGGTAGAGTTAATGGGATGATCGACTGCAGATTGAGGGTAAACTATGAAAACTGCCCTTACTATTTTTGCTTTGTTTGTTTTAGACACTGTATTTGCAATTTTTTAACGTTTTTGACATATTAGTGCCATTGTATACAATGTCATTATAAGTGATAGCTATTATATCAATTTTCTATTATGTATTATCACATATAATAATTGGTAAATATATAATAAACAATAAATGTTATCTTATTATATATAATATTGTAAATAGTCTGAGTGCATGCTCATTTTTTTTTAATGACAGGACTGTGCAATTAAAAAAAATAAAGAACACTCTTCTAGAGAAAGTCTTCTGAAATGTTAATATGCACATAAGCCCCATCTGAGGATTTTGTAAGATGCATATTGCGATTCTGTAGGTCTGGGATATGGTTAGAAAGTTTGCATTTCTAACCAAATCCCAGGTAATGCTGATGCTGCTAGTCCTTGAATTACACTTAGAATAGTAAAGCATAAGTATGATTTAATGCCCTCCTGAAAGTATCCCCTTCCCCAAATATTTTTCCTTCTAGGACAGCAGAAACACCTGGGAACTCCTCCTGTGTGGAAACTTCTATTTGGAGGACAAAGGTATTGCTTTGGTTTGACTCAAGCCTCCCTGGATAAGTAGATATATAGGTATGCTGAGGTTGGTATCCTCTAGAAACAAACTATCAGGCAAAGACTGGCATACATCAAATTTACTGGGAATTGCTCCCAGGAGATAGTTGTGGGGAACGTACATCAACCCATCACTAGATATGTCTCTGAGGGGGAACTGTGCCTTTGCATGAAGTGGTTTTGTTCAGTGGAGGGAAATTCACTAAGGTGAAGGCTGTCGACAGCCTACCCTCCCAGAAGCTGGAGCAATGAGTGCCTCTATCTTTTTTTTTTTTTTTTTTGAGTGCCTCTATCTTAAAGGGTAGGCATCTGCATAGCACATGATGGCAGCTGCTATAATTTCCCCCAATTAACCCCTTGTTACACTCAGATACACTTTGTATAATAAGATCCTCCAGGATTCTCATGGGTCTCTATTCCTATGCAATTACAAGATAAAGTTTAGTGGGATGAACCAGAGCTCCTGTTACTGTAGTCTTAAAACTACAACTGATATTCATCAAAATTGAGCCAAGTGACACCAAGAAGTTCCCAAGTGAATGACCTACATATCCATTATATTCTTCTCTGCCTACATGGTATAATAGTATCCTACCTCTTCCTGATGGTCAGGGTCCAGAACCCTTGCCTTGCCTTCCTGCTGGTCTCTTGGAACAATGGTGTTGAGGGTGATGGAGAGGAAGCTACAGCTTAAAGTTCAATGGTATTCATTTGTGTTCTCCTGTTGGAAGGTTTCACTTTCTGAGAATCTGTAATCTTGCAGAGCACAAAATTTGGGATCTCACACAGTTCCCAAGGGAGTCACTGAAACTGACAGTAAGTGGTCCCTTCCTACTTCTACCTCTTGGATCCCAAACACACAATATTATCTGTTAGGATCCTTGGTGTGTCCTGGAAGATGGCACTTCTTCCCCACAGGGCATAGTTATCAAGCTAGTGCCTCAGTTGCAACCTGGTCTGTTGGTGTGGAATCTTTTGTGTGGTATGGAATATGACAGAACAAGCAGACCCTACCCATGATCATGTGTATAGTGCCATACCTTCTCTGTTGTAAAGAGGCTCCCTAGGTAAAATACAGTGTTATGCTGGATACAGTCCCTTGCTATATGAAAACAATGTGGGAAGCAAGTTTTGAAATATATGCAATGAATCAAGTCTGCCAGGCAAGAAAAGCAAACCCATATTTGAATACATTTTAATTCTAGTCTTTGAGGGACCACTTTTAAGAGAGATTAAAAGATGCAGAATTGCTTACAGGGTAAAGTTAACTTTGACATATATACAACAAAGGCATTAGGACAATTCTATGAGAGCTCTTGATCTGGAAGAGCCTTTCAGAATTCTCCCATATGTGAACAAGGGAACCAGGGTTATATACACTCACATGGACAGGTTATTGGATGTGGGATGCTCTTGGGAAGGGATGGGACCTTGGCCAAGGTGACCCTCCTCAGGTCAAGGCAATTCCCGCTGAGTACTTAACCTGAGAGCTGTCAGCTACCAACATTCCCATGACCAGAAAGGAGTGCTTTACCCCCAAAGGAGATGAGAGGATCTGAGCCATGTACCATAGTACCACAGCATCCACTACAAGAAATACAGATATTTTGCTCTCTGTTTCTTTTTTTTCTTTTTAATGATTTATTTATTTCAGAGAGAGAGAGCAAGGGGAGAGGGAGAGAGAAAATCTTGAGCAGACTCCCTGCTAAGCATGGGACCTAATCAAGGCTCGACCTCAGGACCCTGAAATCATGACATGAGCTGAAACCAAGAGTTGGATGCTCAACCAACCAAGCCACTCAGGTGCCCCTTTGCTCCTTGCTCTTAAAAGTGAATTATGATCAGTTCCTTTTCAATGGGAAATGGTAAGTTCCCAGCAAAAGTTGTCAGATATGTTGTCAACGTAGGGTATAATGGTAGAAAGCAAAACAGCTTAAGATCTCTGAAAATAGAAAACTCTAGTAGATACTGCAATTGAGAGAAGAAAATATGAAAGTAACAAAGGACTTCAGTAGATATTTCCCAATTTGACACCCAGCTACTGTAACTCCTCCAAATCCCTGGAAGGTTCATGTTTCTGTATGGTCCTAGGCTGGCTAGTGTGCATCCATCAGAGGGCACAGAAAACTGTGAAATGCTGCAGAAGTATGCCAAGAGCTGGTGACAAGGAGTCTTATACAATCTAATGTCTACAATCTAGTATTACAGATTGAACTCGGATAAATACAGAATTAATGAAAATGTGCCACCTCAGAGAAAAGGCTTTTATACTATATGACAGTTAGGAACACAGCCTGCCTTAGCACACAGTTCTCTACCCAGTCAGGCCAATTTCCCAATGGCTGTCAATTAATCCGTATTAAGATACTAAGTTGTACTTAATACTAATTGTATTAATTGTATTAAGTACAACTTTTGTTGTACTCCTTTCCTATGAATTTCTGCAAAACTAAGATATTTTCTACTTACCTTTCTATAGTTCTTTATTATACATTCACACATGATCTAGCAATTTCATGTAGTGGGTATTATCCTTGTTTTTTCAGACACACAGAGCAAGGAATTACATATACAGAAGTTACATTATTTCTTCCTTGAACCCAATGTGTGACCTTGTTTATACAATTCAGCTTCTCAGAGTCTTAGATTTTTTTTCTCATAATGTGGCAAAAAATAGGATTCAAGTGATAAAAATATTTAACAACAATAATGTCCATCTTATAATTTGTGTTTAATAATTTTCAACTATCATTTAAAATAATTTTTATCTTTAAGTTTTTTTAATGTCCCAGGAGGCAAAATAGACAATATTGTATATGTTTATCAACTAACAATAAAGGAATCCAGCACAATTATGTGAATCAAGTGTATGAGCGTTTTCAAGCACATTTTATTTATAATTATTTTGGCTGTTTATAATATGTTTAACTTTTACTTTTCCTCTATTCCAAGAAGCTAAAGTTTTTAGAAAGCTGAATGCCAGACCAGCAGGTCCTTTCCCTGAATAATTCTCAGCACTGTCACTGTGTAGAAGACATTTAACATTTCATGTTTCAATTTCTTTATCCACAAACCAGAGGCCATCATCCTGACCTGCATCATCAAAAAGCAATTTCTATTAGCAAATTAATGACTGTTGAGGCATCTATCAATGCTGAGTATCATTCATATTAGATTGGGCTTCAATTGCCAAACAGAAAGTGAACCATTCCAGGAAGCCCCTTTGGGAACAAGAGTTTAAAGTTTTTTTCTTTCTCTGGCTGCTAAGGAAAAGTACTGGTCAAAGAGAAGAGGGAAAGGCAAGGGAGGGGAGCAGGGAGAAGGGCAGGGAGGAGAGGAGATAAAACAGTTCAAGGTTGTACTTCCCTGACTTCATTCCTGCAATGTCGGCCTCACCCTTTATGACAAGGTCTGGGGAAGATGTAGTTTATGATGTGCTTCAAGTGTGATAAAGAAGCTGAGAGGTGAGCCCGGGAAGGGTTAGGTGTCCTTGAGGACTGGATGGGCTTGAGTACTCTGTGAGGATGGATGTTATTAAATTGAATTATTATTATTAGCACTTAGACAACGTGGAGAGGAAAAAGAGGAGAAAGGAAAGAGCTAAATTAAAACTGCATGTGGGACACACTGTGAGAATTCTGAGAGATGCTGCTGACCTGTAAATATGACACAGACAACTCAGGGAGGGGCTCATTGTTGAGTAGACATTCTTTAATCCCACAAAAAAATGAGTTTTACCAGGAGTTTTGTTCTGAAGGTTTGGAGGCAAACCCATACCTCTTCTGTGGCTTCACTGAGACACAAAGACATAATGAAATAGGATTTCTAAAGTCTGCTCTTTGAGTAATGTCTGTCCTAGTTAAAATGGACTCCTCTCTTCTGATCCCCCTGTATCTACCCATGTTATTCCACCTCCCATAGTACCTTCATGCTTTTCTGCTCTGATTCCTATTCCCCACACCTTTCTCTAGCCAGTTTTGAAACTGGAGTCATCATTTTTATTGGTAGTAGTTGACATTTATGAAGCACTTACCATGTGCCAGGCACTGTGCTAAGCACTTTGCCTTTATTATCTTGTTTTATCTTCAAATGTGCCCTGTGAGGTACATTTTGTTGACCCTATTCACATTTGAGGACGTTATCTTAGAGAGGTAGAGTAGTTTAACCCCAGGGCTCACAATTAGTGTCAGAAATGGGATTTAATACTGATTCAGTCTGATTCCAAATCTTGTGATCCTAAGTGCTATGTTTTCCATGAAGTCTAAGAAGAAAACAAACCCATATTGACTTGTCAATTCTATCAGCCTTTCTTCATTTCTGTAAATATACCTAGCAGTACAAATCAAAGAAATGGGAGAAACTGGGAGGGATCCTTCCTATCCTGAAGAGAATTACTATCCTGAGGATTATTTTGTATCTGATTTTGGAGGCGGGGGCAGCGCAGAAGTTTACTGGGTAATATCCGGGCTCAAAAGTGGAACAACAACAACAACAACAACAACAACAACAAAAGTGATTAATGAAACCACCAATGGAAGAACTTGAGTCAAGGAAAAAGGTATTTAGAATAGATGAGGATATGCTGAACAATTTTCCCATAAAAACAGAAGACAATCTATTCAGAACATCATTAATGTCCCATGAGACATGCACTGATGCTTACATTTCTGTTTTTGTGTTATTTAATTTATCAGCATCAATCAAATATTGAAAGATGCCTCCTCTTTGAAATACCATTTCTTTCTTCAGCTTCCACAATGGAGACAACATTGTCCTCCTACCCAAAATTTTCACTCATCTCATTAGTTTCTATCTCCCCAGGCTTCTGGGCCTCTTCTAGATATTGAAACCGTGGTGTGCTCCCAGAGCTTTCCTTGGCACTCTCCTCATCTCTATTCACTTTCCTTTAGGTGACCTGGGTGACTGACTGTATCTATTCTCAAAAACATTACTTTGCATCTCTACAACAATCTTCAAAAACAACATCTCTGTCCTAGGCTTTCCCTACACCCCAGACTAGATTATCCAACTGATACTTAAAAATTCTACATGAATGTCCAATAGCCATCTCAAACTTTACCTGGCCCAAACAAAAAAAGGCAACTTCTAATACTTCAGGAAAAATTTCTTCCCCAAAACAAGCCTTCCTATCTAAAAAGAAAAAAATCTATTTCATTGTATTAGTTGAGAAACTAGAAATTATTCCTTGTTGCTTCTCTTTTACTCTACCTACCATGTTTCCTCTAATGAGTCTTACTAACTGTTCCTTCAAACATTTCTTAAATTGGCTCCCTCCTTTAAATCTCCATTATATCCTAATACAAGACTTAATAGCCTCTTACCTCTCCCAAAATCGAAATCCACTCTTCTCCACATGTTCATGTTCCACTTATCCTCGAAAAGGCCAGCAAAAAAACTTCATAGAAGAGTAAATCAGATCATGCTATTCATTTGCTCAAAGCAGTCTCAGAATGTGCCATCCCAACTAGGTAAACACTTAAACCCCTGATCCTGGTACAGAAAGCTCTCCATATGATAACCCTGAGTTAGAGATCAGCCACTCCTCCCCTGCTTATTAGCATTCAGTTATATTGGTTCCTTTTCTTTTTGTACAACCCAAGGTCATTCTTGCCTTAGACCTCTCTCATATTTATATTCTCTGCCTGGAATGCTCTCCATTATGATCTTCACAGGATTTTCTCTGGCCTACTACTTCATTCTCTCTCTCTCTCTCTCTTTTAATATTTAATTTATTTATTTGACAGAGGGAGACACAGTGAGAGGGAACACAAACAGGGGGAGTGGAGAGGGAGAAGCAGGCTTCCCCTGAGCAGGGAGCCCAATGTGGGGCTCGATCCCAGGACTCCGGGATCATGAACCAGGCCAAAGGCAGCCACTTAATGACTGAGCCATCCAGGTGCCCCAACATTCTCATCCTAAATATCTCCTCCCAAACAATCTGAAGTAGCTTCCAAGTCACTCTGATATCATCCTATTTTATTTACCCAAAAAGTATATATCTTCATGTACTCTCTTCATGTTTATTTTCTTTCTCTCTTTCCTTCTGACTAGGATGCTGATTTATGCAAATAAACTTTGTTCATTTTTATAGTACTAGTGATTAGACAATGCCTAGTACAAATCAGACACTCAGTAGATTTTGTTGAAAGAAGAGGAAGAAATGAAAGGGGAAAAAAAAGGAACAGAGAAAGAAAAGAGAAAGAATGATCATCTATATTGATGTGCTGAATTCTTATTATCCAAAGAATGAATTTGAAATTTGACATAAGGGTGTACATGTAGTGATGAAAGTGTCACTGAAATTTCATGAGGCCAGGCAAATGATTAGATGATGACAAATGTAGATTGTGTCTTTTAAAAGAAAAAAGTAAAGGACATGAAACGCACACACACACACACACACACACACACACACAAACACTGCAATCAAAGAAACTATTATATTCCTGAACAGAAATCCTCAAACTCATCTGATGTCATAGAATGGAAAACACTTCAGTGATTAAGTAAAAAAGGAAACCAGAGCACTACCATTGCGAGACAATGCTATATCAAAAATCACTAGACAAAATATATGGATATCAGTTTTCTAATATAGATCACAAAAAATATATACAAGGAAGCTAAAGTGTAGAATGAGAGGCAGATAGAGAACTTCTTAAATATTTTCATATTTTTTTCAACAAGATACCACAGTTTTTGTACTTGTTTGAGTAAAAAATCTGAGTATTATACCCGACAATTTCCTCTCCCTTAAAAATCACATCAAATCAATTGCTTGGTGCTACCTCTAATCTGAATAAAACTGATTTGCTTAAACAGTCCAGTTGCAGTCCAGATTTTCACTAAAAAAAAGCAGTCACTTCAAGACTTCAAATTTTGTTCTCAAAACCACACAAAAAACATGACAAAATATAAACAATCTTAATGAATTATGCTTATCCTGTGTGTGTGTGCCTATAAGGTGGGGGGGAGGAGATTTGCTGGAATGTGTGTGTGTATGGGAGGGTAGAAAAGAAGAGAGAGAGAGAGAGGTGGTGCTTAACTCAATATTGTTCTTTCAACTGTCTCTAGATTTTCTCAACCTTTTTCTTTTCTTTTTCCCAACCCATGTTAACTATTCCCTGCCCAACCACATTTTTTGTTTCTATTCTTCTTTCTTCTACCAGTAGCTCTGTAGTGTACTCAAAGTAAATACATTGAAGCAGGTCTAGGGTCTTCTCAGTTCTCCTTCTTATTCACATGCCAAGGACAGCTATTCTACCTCTACAGCAACACTACAGTCTAAATATAAACAGTTTCCATTGTTACCATCCTGCCTACATCATAGCATCGTATCTCCTCTAGCCTCTTGCAATTAATTGCTTCTTAATTGGTCTCTCCCACATCTTTCTTTGCACAGTAACCTATGCATTTTTTTTTACATAAATCCATTCAAGATACTTTCTTGCTTAAAACTCTTAAATACCTTCCAACTGGGATTAAATTCCAAATGCTTTCATACAGGCCAAAAAGCTTTATAGGATATGATACCTTCCTGATGTTTGAGCCCTTTCTTTCTTTTTTTTCCCCTTTGGTGATAAATTTTATTTCTTAAGATTTTTTTATATCTGAGTATAGCTGGAACACAAAAAGTAGTTTCAGGTATACAACATAGTGATTCAACGCATCTCCATATGTTACACTATTTTTAAGCCTTTTCTCATGCCTTGCTCTACAACTCATCCTTATTCTACAACTGCAGGAGACTTCCATCAATCCTGGAATATTCCACACTCCCTCCTGCTTCTGGACCTTCTCATAACTACTCTTTCTTATCATAGTGCTCTCCCTTCCCTTCTCCCTGCCAACTCTATTCGTCCATCAGCTGAGTATCCTAAAATATCCCTCAGATAAGCTTAAATCCTCCTATCAAATGTAATCATAGATGAATTGCTTTTTCCCCAAAGCCCTTATCACAACTGTAATTGATCGCATAAGTCTTTAATTTTTATACTTCTTCTTAGACTACAGCCTACATGAGGGCACTGATATTGTTGATCTAGTACACTGAAGAAATTAAGAGATGCACATCACTTGTTGGGTAACTGAAATAATAAATAAATGCAGAAATTAAACTATTAGAGGTTTATACCTTCAAAAGCCAGTATATGGCATTTTCCTGACTCTTCTTGCTAATAAATATGTCTTTCATAAGGATGAGGAAACAATAGGATTTTATAACTGATTATGATAAACAGGAAATCTTGTTCAGGAGGGTTACAGTGACAGGGACTTGAGGGAAAAACCACCATGTCATCTTGGAATTAATAACTCTGAGGAAGAAAAATGGCTTCTTTAATGGTTAACCCAGTTCCCCTAATCTGTCTGGTGAGGGTACCAGCAAGCATGTAATATGGACACTATAGTTTTCTGTGAAGACTTTGGTTCCTTCTCTATGTTTCCTATTCATTATCAGGTGTTTTCAGAAATGTTCCTAGAGGCAGCAATGAAAACAAAATTTATGTTCCTCAGTTCCATACTGACCTCGATAGCAGTACAAATTAGTACATATGCTTTCCTGATGTTTGATATATGTATTCATCTCCTGGAAGGGGAAAGCATTAGTTTTATTACATATATTCTTACTTCCTCTCTGTATTTTCAATTTTTTCCTGCTGGGTTAGAGTAACTACAATGGAAATTATCTGATGAACTCATGTTTTGAAGGACATGAACCAAAGATAGAAAAAGGAACATGCAAACAAAGAGATATGAGAAAGAGGCCCTTGCATCTTTCAAAGTTCATATGGGAAGTCAAAAACCAGAAGGAGGTGAATAGCCAGAAAAAATACTGGATTCAGGAAAATGATGACTTTTGCTTTGTACAGAGCAGGAAGAAGAACATAGTTTAGGTAGATAAGGTACTGTTAAAAATGACAGCAAAGGCAGAAAGATCATTCATCTCTTATTTTACTTCATTTTAGCTATCAGGAAGAATGATCTTCAAACTGTAAAGCATAAAACAATGCATAAGGAGCAGATCATAAGGAAGATAGATGCTAGGATCTTCAGATGGCATCTGACTGCTTTACATTAGCTTAATGCTTAGAGTGTTGACTGGATCCATACTGTTTTTCCCATCTGATACTTCCAACACTTGAGAATTCTACTTTAGCATCTTATACAGTTTCTGCAACTTTGACTTGAGATGGTGTGCGCAAATGTCCAGTGGAGCATTTCTATGAGCCAAAACTTAAGAGACTTTATCTCTGATCCAATGAATAGTCCCTGGTTGCTCTTCTTGTTAATTTGAATCTTATACCATTTTTTTGCTCCATCCACTTGTGGAAATCCCCTTTACTTCAACCTGCACCATATCCATTACTTGTTTAAAGTGTGACTTGAGATTGGAGCATACCTTTCTAGGACACTGTACTTAGCCTGCTCTGTTGGAATACTACAAATAATCTACTCTCTTCCACAATTTAGCATGTGCCCTGCCATGGCTTTTCCCCTGTTTATAATAATTAAGTTGCTTTGCTTCAACAGCCAATCTATATGTAGACCTTAGGTTGTGCTCATTCAAATGCCAAGTGCTAGGTCCAAGAACTATCACCTTTGTTACTACTTCTCAGTGACACAAACAGAAACTTAATTTTTCCTAAAGGGTTCTCAAGATTCAGGGTACTCTTGTTTCCTTGTTTTGTTGTGGAAACAAAGCCTGGGTCTACTTTGAGGCTTGTCAGTTTCATACAGACTTTAGAGACTTTGTGAGAACAACCATCTTTAATGTTGCCCTTCAGCACAGGCTCTCTTGATCATATGGTTTCACTTATTTGTGGAGCATAACAAATAACACGGAGGACATGGGGAGATAGAGAGGAGAAGGGAGTTGAGGGAAATTGGAAGGGGAGGTGAACCATGAGAGACTATGGACTCTGAAAAACAACCCGAGGGGTTTTGAAGGGGCAGGGGGTGGGAGGTTAGGGGAGCCTGGTGGTGGGTTTTAGGGAGGGCACGTATTGCATGGAGCACTGGGTGTGGTGCAAAAACAATGAATACTGTTACGCTGAAAAGAAATAAAAATAAATTAAAAAAATAAAATAAGGGGGAGGAGCAAGATGGCGGAGAAGTAGCAGCTGAGACGACATCAGGTAGCAGGAGATCAGCTAGATAGCTTATCAAACCATTGCGAACACCTACAAATCCAACAAGAGATCGAAGAGAGGAAGAACAGCAATTCTGGAAACAGGAAATCGAACACTTTCTGAAAGGTAGGACTGGCGGAGAAGTGAATCGAAAGCGACGGGAGGATAGACCGCGGGGGAGGGGCCGGCTCCCGGCAAGCGGCGGAGCAGCGGAGCACTAAATTGGGACTTTTAAAAGTCTGCTCCACGGAGGGACATCGCTCCAGAGGCTAAACCGGGGTGAAGCCCACGCGGGGTCAGCGTGGCCCCAGGTCCCACAGGGTCACAGAAGGGATCGGGGGTGTCTGAGTGTCGCAGAGCTAGCAGGTATCGGAGCGGGAAGCTGGCTACAGAGACAGAGCCGAGGAGTGAGCTCTAAGCTCGGGGTTACCTTGAACCGGTTGCAGGCTGGGTGAGCTCGGAGCGCAGCCAGAGGCGAGGGATATGGAGTAGCCGGGGCTTTTCTCTGAGGAGTGGAGCCCCGAATCTCAGCTCTTCTGGGCCGGAGACTAGGAGAGGCCGCCATTTTCATTCCCGTCCTCCGGACTCTATGGAAAGCGCTCAGGGAACAAAAGCTCCCGAAAGCAAAACCAAGCGGATTACTCAGCCCGGCCATTGGTAAGGGCGGTGCAGCTCTGCCTCGGGCAAAGAAACTTGAGAATCACTACAACAGGCCCCTCCCCCAGAAGATCAAAAGAAATCCAGCCAAGACCAAGTTCACTTAACAAGGAGAGCAGCGGAACTCCAGAGGAGGAGAAAGCAATGCACGGAATTCATGGCTTTCTCCCCATAATTCTTTAGTATTGCAGTTAATTCAATTTTTTCTTTAAAGGAAATTTTCCTAGGGTCTTTGCCACCCTTTTAGTATTTTTTTTGCTCCTTCATATAATCTTATCTGGAAAAAATGACAAGGCGGAAAAACTCACCACAAAAAAAAGAACAAGAGACAGTGCCAAAGGCTAGGGACCTAATCAATACAGACATTGGGAATATGTCAGATCTAGAGTTCAGAATGACAATTCTCAAGGTTCTAG
>PISX010014959.1:0-51045 GCA_004024625.1 Mellivora capensis | reverse complement strand
GGGAGAGGATTTTCTAAAGAAGAAACAATGGGCCTGGATATGAAGTGTAACTAGGTAAACAGAAGGGAATGCTATCCCATCCAAGGAGTCGGTGTGAGCAGAGAGCTGTAATGAGAGGGAACAGCGACTTGAAAGAAGGCCAATGTGGTTGGAGCTTAGAGAGTCATGGGGGTAGGGTCAGACCATACAGAACATATTAGGAGTTTTGTTTTCCTTATCCTAGTAGCAAAGAGTAGTCACTGAATAGTTTTAAGCAAGGGAGTAATAACATCTGTTTCCCATTTTAAAAAAGATTACCCTGGCTTCAGGAAGAGAATGGTTTAAAGGGGAACCCAAGTAGCTGCAGTTACGAGGTCATTGCAGTGGTTTAGGTGAGCTTCGCTGGCAGCTTGGCTAGAGCGGTGGTGGAGATGGGGAGAGATGGCTGCATCCCATTTAGCGGTAAAAAAAACCTAAAGTCAGAGATCACTGGATGTGGGATTAAGGGAGGTAGGATTAACAAGGGCAGGTCCTAAATTTCTGGGTTATTGAACAGGGAGGACAGGGGCGCTCTTGACGGAGACATAGAACAGCAGAAAAAGATGAAATTTGGGGTAGAAGGCTCATGAGCTCATTTTAGAAACATTGATCCTGAGGTGCCTTCAGGACATTCGAGGGAAAAGAAATTCCAATAAACAATTTGAAACACAGAGCTGATAGTCAGGAAAGAAGTCTACTTTGGGCATAGAAAACTAGGAGCCATTTCTATCTAGGTGATGATTAAAGCCATGAGTGTGGGTGACTTTGCTTGGGAATGAGGAAAGAAGTGAGCTTCGTACCAAGTCGTGATGTACTCTAATATTTAATGGCCAAGTAGAGGAAGACACATCTGTCACAGAAATGGAGGAAAAACAGACAGGAAGGGAAGGAAAAAAAATATGATGTTCAGTGACTTTAGTTGTGATGTTGCTGAGAACCTGGTTGAGTGGATGGGAAATGAATGGGAAGTGCAAAAAACGCAGACAAATCATGAGTATAGAAGACCCTTTTAAAAGATTTGGTTACAAAAGGAGAAAAGAGAGTAATCTGGAGTACTATGGGGTTCGTTGAAGCTTTTATTAATTTTTTTGAATGCTGGAGGCTTGAGCATGATTAATCCTAATGGGGGGATCTATTCGAAAAGGAGAGATTGAATATACAAAACAGAGAAGGGATAATTGCTAGCGCGGGGTGTGGGATGCTGGAAAAGATGGGACCCAAGCATCGGTGGAGGAATTGACCATAGATAGGAGAAATGGTTCCTATAATGTTACAGGTGATGGGAACAGAGTGTGGATTAAGTATGAATATGTGTCTGGTGGCAGAGAGATAAGGGCCTTCCCATCTGGTGACTTATCTTTTCTCTGTAAAGTGGTAGGCAAGATCATCCGTGAGAGGCAGAGGGATAAATGGTAGGGGGAGTTGATGAATCGTGTCGCTATTTGTGGACAGTGGGGATGTTGACGAGGGGATGCCGTAGGCTGGCTCAGCAGTGCCGGGGGCCCATTTGCAGCTGATGGTCATGAATTTACAGCGGAACCCATTTGTATTTTTGTGTGTAATATGGTGTCCAGTATAATGCCAGCAAAGAGTTTTCAACAAAGGTCCCAGCTTGAGCCTAAAATATGTTTACTATGGGAATCATCTGTGTCTGCGGGGTCAGCGAGAGAAGGACACAGATGTTAGGGCTGCCACAGTCTGCTCTCGTGGCATCGAAAGAGTCGCAATGTCCGCACCAGGACACTTATTTCCCACCCTTTTCCGGAGCTAGAAGAACATGATGCACGTAACCCGGATATTTCTGGAGTGCAAGTTTAGGAAGACTTTCTTGGCAAATGTGAGAAAGCAGAAGTATGTTGCGGAGGCAGAAGAGGCTTATTGAAATTTCAAATCCGAGAATTCTAAAAACGAGGGAATGATGGATTCAGCTATGGTCATTGTCGTGTTTGCTGGTTCTGCTCTATGGCCAGGGCTTTCCTCTCTCCCTCTTTCATTCCCAGGAGGGTGATCTCTGCCTCGTCTCTACTTGGCTCTCCACTAATGTATTTGGGAGTTCCATCAGGGGACTGCCTCTGAGAGTTCTCTGCGATGACTGACCTTGAACATCCTTCTTTCAACTATCTACTGTGAAGGCACACGGGAAAGAGTGGCTTTCTACGACTCACTTTCTAGGCCATTAGTCTTAGCGGGCTGGGAGGGCACGCTGAAGAAATCCTGCGGAAAGAACGTATGCTCTGGGGAGCGGGCAGGCCATGCGTGGGGCTACGCTGGCTGATTTAAAAGAATTCTTTTGGTTGTAGCATTCCCAGTGAAATGTGTCCATGCTACTGCTATTCATCTGTGCGTCCGAGGATTGAAGATGTTGGTGATATCTGCCATGGACCTCTCAGACCTCCATTTGAGAGAATGGACCATGACAGGCTTTACAGCTGTCACAGAGCAAGTAAACAGGAGCATTTCCTATTTGATAATCCAGATTTTCTGCCATCCCACAGCTATTTGATGCCCTTGGCTTTGAGCAGCTGTGAGTTGTGTTCCTCTTTTCCTCGTTCAGTCTCCACTTACTCTGGAAACACCTTCCTCTCAAATTCACTCACCACATACTGAACGCGTACCAAGCTCTAGACACTTGTGGCAACTGTGACAAAAATGGTCCCCATGGCTTAGGTTCAGGTCACGCAGGTCATGTAAGCACTTCCCTTCCCAACTGCATACGGAGATACCTTGGAAGAATTTCCATTTCTCTTCTTTTTTAAAAAAAATTTTTATTTATTTGAGTGAGAGACCGTGAAGGTGTGCAAGACAGCATGAGTGGGCTTCGGGGCAGAGGAAGAGGGAGAGGCAGGCTCCCCGCTGCGCAGGGAGCCCGATGCGGGGCTCCATCCCAGGACCCCCGGGATCTTGACCTGAGTGGAAGGGAGACACTTCACTGACTGAGCCAACCAGGGTCCCCTCCATTTACTCTCTGAAATGCCTGACTTCTAACAGTAACAACGTTGGCAACCTTGTAATAATGCCTTCATATTTGCCTTCATAATGCTCCCATGTGTATATGACTCAGCATTTTTTAGGGAAATATCTGCTTTCTCTTAAAGGTATTACTGTGTTAAGTTCATTAATATTATCCGTAGTATCTGCATCAGCATTGTTGATACCTGCATTATGGTCATTCTTTCTGGTGGTAAAAGATGAAATTATGTTACACCGTCATGAGCCAGGGTCAGTGGAGGGAGGGACAGGCACCATTTGCATGGTGCTTGAGGTTTTTTTGAGAAGGGGCCGTGTGGTTTATTTCTTCTAGACTAACGACGCTGATGGAAGGTGGTACGGATGTATACAGATTTCTGACATAGATTTCCTGATTTTATTTATTTTACGTAATACCCTGTTTTAGAGCATCAACACAGTAGTTGCTAAGTAACCACATTGCTCTAATGGCCCTGAGATTTTTAGCGCAAGGGATATAAAAGTATTCTGCTGTAGAAAGCATTTTAGTGAGATAAGTACTCTTCCTGTTTGCCAATAGGATTCATTCCTTTTCTTTTAAGCGTTGTCTATACGAGTGGAGAACTGAAGTGACCATTTGCTTTCAAAGTAAAAGCACAGTCTACGGCCATACCTCCCTGAACGCGCCCGATCTCGTCTGATCTCGCAAAGTAAGAGCACAGGCGTTGACGTGAATTAGCCACTTGGCTGAACTTATTTATGAAATTCACCAGTTAATTGAGGGGGTTTCTGCTTCACTAACTAGCTATACTCAGGGCGGTATTCAGTCTCAACACAAGCGTATTGTTATGGGAGTCTTAGGCATATTGACAGATTTCCTTTTTTGAGCTACTTGTCAAGTGAAGGCACGTTTGCATACACATTTGCAACACGTGTATGTTCGATTCCACAAGTTCTCAAAAATAAAACAAAAAAGGGACAAGGGCCATTAAAGGTGGGAACCCTCTTGGAGAGAACTACAAAACCACTTTTTATGGGCATTTTGTAAAAAAGATTTTATTTACTTATTTGACAGAGAGAGGGCACAAGCAAGGAGGGGAGTAGGCAGGAGGAAGGGGAGAAGCAGGCTTCTGGCTGAGCAAGGAGCCGGACGCAAGGCTCGATCCCAGGACTCCAGGATCATGACCTGAGCTGAAGGCAGACGCTCAGCCAACTGAGAAGAATGTAAATATTACTGAAAATTATAGTTAAAAGTGAGTAAACGCATCGGGCTCTCTGCTTGGCGGGGAGCCTGCTTCCTCCTCTCTCTCTCTGCCTGCCTCTCTGTCTACTGTGATCTTTCTCTGTCAACTAAATAAATAAAATCTTTAAAAAAAAAGTGAGTAAACGATAGACTTGCAAAACAGAGGATTGCCTCACAGAGTTCCAAAAGAGAGGTTATATCTGTAATATATAACGAGAGCTGACAAATTAAAAAGATAAGGAATCCAGCAGAAACTTTAAACTGGGGTTTAGACATATTAAGAAAAAAAACCCCTACAGATTTAGCAAACCAAGAAATGCAGATAACAGGGTGAGCTGGAAAAGACTACTAGTCTGTCTACAATGAAGAAGGGGAAAGAAAATCCAGAAGTCATAATGAAGGAAATGGAGAGCCAATTTTTGAAAAAGAACAAACAGAACATCAGTAAATAAAATGGAAACAATAATATGAATACATATAATTTGATCAACTCAATAAGCCAGCTTAATTGATGGACAGAAATAGAATACTTCACCTGAGAAATAAAGAATACAACCTTTTCAAGCACACATAGAATATTTACCAAAAAGTTACTTTGAACTAGGCTGCAAAAGAAGTCTAAACCCTAAAGGGTTAATACCATATGGATCCCATTTTGCGATTACAACAAAATGAAATAAAACAAAGCAAGCAGCAAGGGAGGCCAACATCACTTTTTCCCATGTTTGACACTGAAAAATATAATTTTTAATAACTCATGAGTCAATGACACAGCCTAATAGAAATTAGGATTTTGTGATGATCAGATGACAAGAAAAGCACCTCAATTCAAAAATGAGCGAAGCAGCTAAACTGATACATGGATGGAAAATTTTAGCCACCAAGTGTTATATATAAAATAGTGTCAAGAATTAATATGTTGTATTCAATTCACAAACATGAAAGAAGAATGAAGTAAAAGTAAACAGAACAAAGAGAGTGATATAAATAGAAATAGAAATAGGGGCGCCTGGGTGGCTCAGTGGGTTAAAGCCTCTGCCTTCGGCTCAGGTCACGATCCTGGGATCGAGCCCCGCATCGGGCTCAGCTCAGCGGGGAGCCTGCTTCCTCCTCTCTCTCTCTGCCTACTTGTGATCTCTCTCTCTCTGCCAAATAAATAAATAAAATCTATTTAAAAATTTAAAAAAAAGAAATAGAAATAGGAAGGGAATTTTCTGGTTAGATCAGTCGGTCAACAAACACAAAGGGTATTCTTTTGAGAACAGGCAAATATCTCACAAGATTACTCAAAGGACCAAACAATAACATTGGGAAAAATAAAAGAAAGCACTAGGAATTTAACAATAAATAGTGTGGAGATTAAAAACATGAAGATTAAAAACATGAGAGAAGATTCAAAACAACCTGTCAATAAATTTAAAAAGCTAGATACAGTTGAATATTACTAGAAAAATATTTAACATATACATATCTATAACCAGTTGATTCTACATAGTGCTTCTCTTTCTCAAATGATATCTAGCAGTGGAATCTTAATTTAAAAAAATTCACTATCTCAGTTTGGACAGTTAACCATTGTTTCATTTTTATAACATTATTTCAAAAGTAAACATAGCATATTTAAATTTTTTTCTTTAAATTCAAGATTAAAATCCATCTGAAATGTTTCTTAGCACATGCCTTTGAGCTTGGAAATATCTTTTAGTGATTTTTTTTTTTTTTGCAACCATACTAAGAATTCTGCTCTGCCCAACAGCTGCCAGCATCGGTTCCTTAACAAGGGCTTAAAAGAGCAAAGACCCATATTTCAAGGCTGTTAGAAAATAATTGATTTCTTAGGGCACGATCCTAATGCTCCTGATAATATCCCAGGCTGGCGTAGATTCAGACTTTCCCTTTGTCTTGCTAAAACTTACTTACTTTTATTGACCCACCTGATCCAATTAATCTATGAATTATATTTTTAACCTTATCACCTCACTGTAACTGAGGGAAAGTATTTCAGCCTGACATATTTCTTACTCATCTTAACCTCTTGACATAAAAGGCAGGATTCCTTCGCATTAGGTATTGCCATAAAGTATACGAACCAGAAAGAACTGGCATGAGTGAGATTTGATCTAAATCAACGACCAAAGAAAGAAATGTTGCAAATAAGAAAGAAAGGCTGCATTTCTACCACATGGTTTGCAAGGCAGGAGGAAACGGCGCCGTTGTGTCTCTACGTGTATGAATGCACACTTGCACGCACCCCCCTGCACACACGTGAGTACTGGGGAGCCAGGGGCAATGCACGCAGTGTCACCCCCTTCCGTTCTACAGATGGAGGAAGAGACTCATGGTTTGTGTTGAAATATAGTTTCACACAACAATATATGTGGCTGAGCTTGCCAGTCTTTTCTCCTGAACACTGCGCTCATCTGAGGTGACGGCGGTTACTCACTGGGAGTGAGGAACGTCACTCACTTTCTCCCTTCTTTTGTTCCTTGCCTTATTGCTATTCCTCCGTTGCCTGCAGATGAGTCCTCTGTGTGTCACTGGCTTCCCTTGGTCTCATCTCCCTCCCGTTTGATACTTGCCTTGACTTCCACCCAGCACCGAGTAACCGAGTTCCACCAGAGCCAGCCGGGACTGGGTATGGTGGGCTTCTGTGACTAGTGGCGAATCCTGTCAAGTGATTCTCACTTTCATGCAAAGCAATAATGGCTATTTTCTGAGCAGAATGCCTCTCTAAACTGGGCCATAAATCAGCTTCTCATGGAGAGGTCAGAGGGGACACCGGACAAGGGGGAGAAAACACGTCCACAAATTTGAATCTATATTGGGAAATTTTCTCAAATGTCCTTGACACATTTTTACTAGATTTTGGGAACTTAGGGTAGCTATTAATTGGATGGGAACATTACACATGGCTCTGATTATTTGGCACAATAAAGGCGTATGGCTGAGATCTACAAACATCCTTTGGCTACTCATTGTAAGGTGACCCTGCATTATGGCTCCTGGCCAGTTCATTTTTATCATGGATGCCCAGTCTCTGAATCAGACTGTATTTCCTTGGAAGGACTTGAATATGGTGGACTTCTGAACTGCAGTCTGCAAAAACCCTAATGAGAAGTTGTGAAATGCCCCACGATGTCATAAAGCCCAGTTAGAAAGGAGCTGCCTGAATTTCCCTTGTTTGCAAAATAACCAGTCGTCTGACCAACGTAAAAGCCTTTTCTTTCCAAAAAACAAAAGGTTCTGCATATGCATTCACACAGCCGAAGCATTGCTCATTCCCAAGATGGCAAGCAAAACGGTATTGGAGTCCCTATACTGTAATGATACGTGGCAGCTTTTCCCTATTAAAATGCCAGGATTCATTGTCGCTTAGCAAAGGTGTCGTAACAAAAGCATTTATCCAAGTTCTTGAGAAAATACAATCAGAGCTAATGGGGGAGAGGCTGTGCATGAATACTAAGTGTTATTTTTTATGTTCTGAGTCTTTGAAGAGAAATACAGATATGTTTGGGGGGAAAGAAGAGAAACCTACAATATTCATTCTTTTTGAGACTGGAGGGCACTTGGCGATGTCTGCAGACCCCCGTGAAGGTTACGGGGCTTGGGTTGAGCGGTCCTTCTGGGTGATGCCCCAGGCCCAAGTTCCTTTGTTGAAAACTTGTGTAGGCATTTGCCGAGTCCTCTCCCTCCCTGCTACATATTAATATGCACAACGAAACTTGTGTGAAACTGTGGCGAATATGTAGGTCACTTAACTGCGGCAGTAAAATACAACTTCACAGGAAAATTGCTGACATCATTAATCTAAATGCCAGACACATAATATCTGTTAATCTGTTATTACAGACACATAATATCTGCTAATTATCGTTGTAATCGGAGACCACTGCGAGTGCGAATCGGGATTTACGTGAAAGGTTTGCTACGTTCAGAAATACCGAGTTCTACTTGTAACATTTAATTTATGAAAATGAAGCAAATTTTATATGTGGGTAGGGATATAGGTGACTCCAATCTGTTATTTTTTATTGTTTTTTTTCCCCAAAAGACATTTGATGAAGCTTAATATTGGTAATCCAGAAACAGAAACTTTCAAGTTCTTTGTTTAAACAACACAGGGATCTGCTAATTACACCTGAACAAAAACAAAACAAAACAAGAAACACCAAAAAACCACAGGGATCATTTTGTTAAAACTGTTTATTTCTCTGTTGTCTTGTGTGACTTTTCATCATTATATGTTACATAGTGATTCTTACCCCCCGACTGTTTTTGATTAACCTCAACACTTCACATATCTTTTGTATATATATATACACACATATATATATATATATTTTTTTTTTTGAGAGACAGGGAGAGAGGGCGGGGAGGGGCAGAGGGAGAGGGAGAGGGAGAGAATCTTAAGCAGGCGACATGCCCAGGACTGAGCCCGACTCTGGGCTCAGTCTCATGCCCCTGAGATCATGACCCGGGCTGAGACCCAAGTGTGGGGCACTTAGCTGACTTAGCCACCCGGGTGCCCCTGTCTTTTCTGTAATTTATAATTCAGTTGTCTTTTCGTCTCTGTGCTGGATCAAAACCTCTCTCGGAGCGCACTGATAAAGCTGATACTATATTGTAACCGTGTTTGTTGAAAACGTGTGCGGCCTGAGACGAGGGACTCACCGATTTAATGAGTCCAAGGGATGTGAAAAAAAATCCAGAGGTTTTATAGGTGAAACTTGGGAGTTTGGAAGATAAGGAAATCATTACCATTATAAGTGACTAGTGGCTTTCCCTAGATTTGACAGATTTGAATTTTTTTCTTTTTCCCACAAGTCCTATCCTTGACAAAAGGAAATATCAGATATCATTGAGAAGCTTCCTTTGCACTGATATTTCTAAGTAATTAGTGCTCTATGACCACATTCTCCAAATGCCCTTTAGCCAGGACTGCGACTGATTATCAGCTTTTCTCTACCTGGCAGATTTGCATTATTTTTTTGTAATTTTTGTATTCCCCCTTCAAGGTTACACATACTTAGAACAAATGATTGGATTCAAATAAGACTTGGACCCTGAAGGAAATTCTCCTGAATACAACTTAATGATACATGGAGGGGAATGCCCTGGAAAGAGAAAATCCTAGAAGGGCTGCAAATAGCATGGAGGTGCCATGAAAACTGGCAACATGAATGGACAAAGAGGAGGAAATGGATAAGTCCCTACATAAATCCAAGTAACATCCGAAAACCTGCAAGGTATAGATAAATACGTACGGCAAGTCAAGTACGACATTCTAGATGCAGATTAATTTCAGTCCACAAACAAGGCAGGCAACTGTAACTTCATTTTCTAAAAGAACTTAATTTTTATTTTAAAATCCTAATCTCTAGGGTAGCAACAAATTACTGTGAGTCAGTTCAGGCTTTTTCCCTTCCCCTGGGGCCGTGCCTGAATTCTGAAGGAGGTTATATGCGTCAAGGTGTCAGAGACTCATTTTGTCTTCTGTTTTCATACGTCCACCCTGACACTTGACGAGACATGCGTCGGTCTATCCCGTCTGCGGCAAATTGATCAGGCAGATGACTGAGGTGATACCCGCCATTCCTTACCTGGTGGGCCCTTAGGGACCCTCTGAACTCTACATTCGTCTCACGTTGGGAAATACAGAAAGCTCCGTGCTGTCTCCACATCACACTTGAGAGAAGGAACATCTATGGTACGAAGACTCAGTTTGACTTTGTAGTCTGCCCCTTCCTCCGATCTGTCTCCTGGCCACAGTCTATCCTGCCTGCTTCGTATTTCACAAACCTTTCTAGGGCGATCTGCCTACTCCTGGGTCTAGGACTTCTCTTTCTCTTGCTTCCCCTCAGATTTTCTCTTTTCCCCTAGCTTGTAGAATTCCACTCTAGCCTAGTGAATGAAGATGTCTTTCTGTTACTCCTGAAAGTTCTTCCAAAATTCATTCTCCATGGGGTGCCTGGGTGGCTCAGTGGGTTAAAGCCTCTGCTTCGGCTCAGGTCATGATCCCAGGGTCCTGGGATCGAGCCCCACATCGGGCTCTCTGCTCAGTGGGGAGCCTGCTTCCTCCTCTCTCTCTGCCTGCCTCTCTGCCTACTTGTGATCTCTGTCTGTCAAATAAATAAATAAAATCTTTAAAAAAATTCATTCTCCAAGGAGTATAGGGTTTTGAGTTTCAAAAGCTAGGGAGATACTTCTTTTGCTTTATGTTGTCACACCCCTTCTCGGAATGGTAATAAAATTATCTAGCAGTTCCAATTGGTGGGACAAAGTGTGGGAGCAGGAATACCAAGAAATCACATTGGTTAATATTTCAAAAATATTATCTAGCCATATGGAAAGCCAACACAGAAAATGAGAGAGAAGAAAGGAGCACAGTGATCACATTTGTCTCTCCTAAGACAATATTGGCCTCTGGGGCCAAATAAAGATTTTGGGTGTTATGAGAAGAGAGACCTAAAGCAGAGCTTACTTCTCCCAGGACTGGGGGAGATCCTGAAGACAAGGATGTGAGATTCAGACTAAGGGTCATAATGCAGAAGCCTCTGGGGGTGAGCATGTAGCACAGAGCTTTCTGGAATCCCAGGAAAAAATCCAGGTCACTTGCTATTCCCACATCAGTATGCTTTATCAACCTGGTCCAAAAGAGGCCGCAACGGAGATGGACAGTGGCCTCATTACTCCTGCTTAAGCCGGAGAGATGAGCCTGCCAGACCTGGGGCCTTCCCCAGTGTCTCATCAGGGAATTTGCTGTCCACCTGCTCCCACTCCCTGAGGCACTGTCAACCTCTTGGATATGTCAGCCGTCATACATGAACTCCAAAGAGCCAGCAGAGGATAATGGCACCTTTACGGGGTTTCGGAGGTCTGTTCAATGTGTGCAAACAAACCACGTGCTTGGTGATTTTGAAATTTAAGTGGAAAAGTAAATGCCAGAAAATAGCCAAAATGTGTGTAAAATAAGAATCTTGAGAGGAGTTACCTTACCAGGTATCAGGACAGAATGTGAAACCATTATAATGAAATTTATTTATTCGTTTATCTAACTGGTATTTAACTGATCTCCAGATATGAGCTAAACCCTGTTCTAGTTACTGGAGATAAAGTAGTGAACAAAACAGACAAAACGTACAGGAGCAGAGAATATACAAGAGAAAAATAAGTGAAATATAGAGTATACTATAGGGTTATAAGTGGGGTGGAGAAGCTTGCCTGGGTAGCTCAGTTACTTGACGTCCGACTCTTGATTTTGGCTCAGGTCATGATCTCAGGGTCCTGAGATCGAGCCTTGTGTCAGGAGTCTCTCTCTCCCTCTGTGCTCACACCCCCCACTCACATTCTCGCTCTCAAATAAATAAATAAATAAATCTATTTTTGTTTTTTAAAAGATTTTTTAAATTTATTTGAAAGAGAGAGAGAGAGAGAGACAGCAAGCACAAGCAGGTGGGAGGGGGCGGCAGGGGAGAAGCAGACTCCCGGCTGAGCAGGGAGCCAATGGGAGCCCAACCTGGGGTTCGATCCCGGGACCCTGAGGTCACGATCTGAGCCAAAGGCAGATAGTTAACCAACTGAGCCAGCCAGGAGCTCCAACACATCTTAAGAAAATAAGTGGGGTGGAGAAAAACACGGAAGGGATGAGTGATGGAGGGGGCAGCGCTCACATTTGAAAATGGATTGGTCAGAGAAAGTGGTACTTGAAGCAAAGGCCTGACAAAGGAGGTAGCCAAGCACTACCTCGGGCAGAGTGTGTAGGCGCAGGAAACATTCAGCGCCATTTCTTGTATTGAAGGAAAGCAAGGAGACCACGCGGGCTGGAAACTTCTCGGCAACATACTAGCCGTGTACCTTGGACAAGTTACTTGACCTTTCTGTGCCTTGGTGTTCTTATCCATAAAGTGGGGCTGATAATATCTATCTCATAGAGTTAGAAGGACTGAGTTGCATATAAATGAGTTATCCGTAACTCGTTTCCGTATGTGACACATAGTAAAAGATCAGGACAGTTTTTTGTTTTGTTTTACTGAGGTAGACTCTGAAAGGAACGAGGGGGAAGGAAAACCAAGTGTCTGATTTGGGAACATTTTACTGGGATCTTTTGACTGGCTCACTCGGCCTCCCTTCTCTGATTCTCTAGCATTTCCAGTAAGTAGCCATAGTTAGGTCCTGTCTTGCGTCCCTGTTTGCTTACAATAGCTAATGTGGATTCAGTTTCCTTTCCCGAATCCTGACCCGCTTGGAAGTGGTAAGTTTTAGGTGTCTGTTAGACATACGAGCAAAAATGTCGCCAAGGTAACCGAATATAGGCACCCTGAGCTCAGGGCAGAGGAAGGCCTGGACATTTGATTCGGGGCTGGTGTTGAAAGCTATGGAACAACAAAACGGCCGAGGAAGCGAGTGGAGGTAAAGAACAGCTTTCCGGGAGAGAACCCTTAGGTTTTCTACCATTTAGAGGTAACGCTCCGGAAGCCAAGTGGATAATGAAGTGCTTGCTACCGGGGAAGCTGAGAATTGACTCTTGAATTGAGCTTCGTGGAAATCACTCGTGCGTGGAAACACAGAACTTTGAGGGAATGGGTGTGGGATTGTGGTTGGGGCAAAATCTTGTTTGGTTAGCAATAGTGACGATGATCTAGAAGCTAAGAGTCTTAAAAGAATAAGGTTAAGCTTCTCTTAGAAGTAGACCCAAGCGTCCCTTAGGTCAATTAGATGACCCTGCAGATGATGCGTAATGGGTTGTAGGGGCTGGGGGCACAGTGCTCAAAGCTGGAAGGGACGGGGCAGAAGGGAGGAAGAAGCGCGATGGAGGCGGCCGGGGGAAGGAGAGAGAAGACCTGTCCTACCTCCAGGCCCAGGGCTATGAATTTGTGACAGACCGATCAGACACTACTTGAGAGGGCTGTGGGGAACCTGGAGCCCCCAAAGGGATTTCGGATTTCTTTGGAACAAAAGATAAAGGGGAGCATTCAGTGTGTATTGGTGATAATGGCATAGAAATAAACAAGTAGAAATAGACCTTTAGTAAATATGAGTTTTCTGTCAAATGTTGTGTTTTGACTTAGATATTTGTGGATTATCGAATGGTGGTGGCAGGATTAGCTCTTCATCTGGAAGAAAATAAAAATGTACCCCTCTCGGGGCGCCTGGGTGGCTCAGTGGGTTGGGCCTCTGCCTTCGGCTCAGGTCATGATCTCAGGGTCCTGAGATCGAGCCCCACATCGGGCTCTCTGCTCAGCGGGGAACCTGCTTCCTCCAATCTCTCTCTGCCTGCCTCTCTGCCTGCTTGTGATCTCTGTCAAATAAATAAATAAAAATCTTCAAAAAAATGCAAAAATAAAAAAAATGCATCCCTCTCTTATACTGAGTAAAAAGTAAATTCCAGATGGACTGAGGCTTAACTGTTAAGGTTTAAGATCATATAAACTGTGCAAGAATATTTAAGAAACTACAGGTATAATCTAGGTATGAGGACAATCTTACATAATATTTTATGTAGTAAAATATTTTTTATTTTTATTTTATTTTATTATATTTATATATATATTTTATAATACATAAAATATATATATTACATAATATATATAATATATATAAATATATATAATATAAATATATATATATTTATATTATATTTATTATTATATTTATTTTATTTTATTATGTCAGAAGCTCTGACAGAAAAAAATGGACACATTTGTTATATAAATTTTGTAAATGTTACTGAAAATTACAGTTAAAGTGAGTAAACGATAGACTTGCAAAACAGAGGATTGCCTCACAGAGTTCCAAAAGAGAGGTTATATCTGTAATATATAACGAGAGCTGACAAATTAAAAAGATAAGGAACCCAGCAGAAAAAGGTACAAGGAAATGAATAGGCTGTTTATGAAAGGGGAATTCCAAATCGCCCAAAATGGGCTAAACAGTGTTCAAAGTAATTAGTAACATGCAAGTAAAATAGCAATGAATGATCACTTTTACTATCACACTGGCAAAAATTTATTTATTTATTTATTTATTTAGAGAATCTTTTTTTTTTTTAAATTTTATTTATTTGACACAGAGAGATCACAAGTAGGCAGAGAGGCAGGCAGAGAGAGAGGAAGGGAAGCAGGCTCCCTGCCGAGCAGAGAGCCCGATGCGGGGCTCGATCCCAGGACCCTGAGATCATGACCTGAGCCGAAGGCAGAGGCTTTAATCCCCTGAGCCACCCAGGCGCCCCCACACTTGCAAAAATTTAAATGCTAATATCTATTGACGGTGGGCTGCACTGTTCAGAGTGTTCTCTGACATTGCTGTTCAAGTGTGGATTATTGTAGTCTTCTGGGAATGAAATTTCATATGTATAAACGTTAAAAAATTATGTGACCTTTGATCCCTCCACACCACTCCCAGGGATTCTGCTTCATAGACAGAGAAGCCCCTGTTTAGAAGAATGTCTGTATGTGTGTGTTTAGGAAACAAAGTAAGTCCCTAGCAATGGGGAAATCTTTTAACGAAATTATGGGTCATCCATGCTGTGGATTAATTACAAAACCACCAAAAACAATGAATGACAGCTGTATTGAGTGCTGAGTTGGGGAGAGTCCGTGGTGTATTTTTAAGTGGAAAAAAAGGCAAGGTGTGTGTAGTCAATTTTTATAAGATGGTGATAAAAGCTACCTCTCTGTATAATTATGCAGAATCACTTTGTATATATGTGGACTTGGAAAAAAATAGAGGATAGTGTGTGCTAGGTTTTCACTCTGGGTTACTTAGGGTGGTGGAGATTGGACAAGAGAAGAGACAGGCAAGCAAAATAGTAAAGGAAAATCGATACCTGAGTGAAAACCATGAAACAGCAATCCAACAAAGAACGCTTTAATAAGAGCGGGAACTTTATTTCAAATGAGAGATGTATTTCATGATATGCTATTTACAAAGGCATCTTTGGTATAAGTTGTGTTATATACATTGATGGTCCGTGTGATTTTTTTTTTAGTGCAAGTCTCGAACTCATGACTGTGAGATCAAGACCTGAGCCAGGATCAAGAGTTGGGCACTTAACCGACTGAGCCATCCAGCTGCCCCCATATGATTTTTTTTTAATAACCAAAAGATATTCACTCTTTGAGGAGAGAAGAATCTTCATAATGTATTTTTCTCATCATAGGTGGCAGTACTCTTTCCCTCTCTCCACTCAATGGCTATATATTTTTAAAAGATTTTATTTTTTTAAAATTTTAAATTAACATATGATGTATTATTAGCCCCAAGGGTACAGGTCTGTGAATCGCGAGGTTTACACACTTCACAGCACTCACCATAGCAAACCTTCCCCAATATCCATAACTCAGCCATCCTCTCCCTATCCCCCTCCCCCCGGCAACCCTCAGTTTGTTTCATGAGATTAAGAGTCTCTTATGGTTTGTCTCCCTCCCGATCCCATCTTGTTTCATTTATTAAAAGATTTTATTTTTAAGTAATCTCTAAATACATCATGGGGCTCAGATTCACAATCCTAAGATCAAGAGTCATATGTTCTCCTGACTAAGCCAGCTAGGCACCCCTCAACGGTCATATTTTTCACGGAAGGCTATCTGAGAGTCGTATCTTAAATTATTTAATAGGAAAAGAGAATTGTCAAACAGAGAGACATTTGCGGATTGCCCCATCTAATAGCATATTTATACACTATTTGGCATTGCTGATGACAGATGCCGTGTTTGAACTTCTCAGTCTCTGACATGAATCATATTTTTGCTCTCTTGAATTATATAGAAAAATTATACTGTTGCAGACATCAAGCCTGGTTATTTTGCTTTCAAAGACATTAGAATATGTTTTCCTCTGTGTGTTATTTCTAATATGCATATATGTTAGCATTCCTTGTCAAGAAGTTTCAAGTGTCATTCATCAGTTGCAGTTGTTTTCATATTTCCTGTAGTTTACGGTATAGTCACTGAAACTCCTTTTACTAATTTAATAACCACATTGCTAGTTTACAACTCCATCCCTCTCCAGGAAACGCACGCGCACACACACACACACACACACACACCTTATCCTTCCTTTGCACTTAAGAGTTTCGTCTCCAAATCGACCCTGCCTCTATTTTGTAAAAATGTCTAGTTTGTCTCATTCATCAATCTGATCAGATATTTCAAATCTGATAAAATATTTCAAATAATCCTTTGGGCTGTTCGTAAGATATATTTTTCCCAAGGCAGAATCTTGTTTTGGTGGTGTTTTTTGTCTTTTTATAATTTGCTTTGTAGCCAAGCCAATTTGCATTGTTTTTTGTTAATTTTGCTGAGGCATAATTTATAGTCTTAGGTAACCACCACCACAATCTAGACATGGAATAGCACCATCAACCCGAAAAGTTCCTTGATTAATTCTCTCACCTCTTTCTCCTCCAGGCCTAGGCAACCACTTACCTGCTTCTCTCACTATAGTTTAGACTGGAGTAAGAATTTCATAGAAATGGACTCCTATAGTAGTAGCTTTGTTTTTGGCTCATTTCATTCATCCAGATTCTTTGTGGGGTCAGCCGTGTTGTTGCAGTTGTCAGTGGTTCCTTTTTAAAAAACCTTTTGTGTAGCATTCTGTGGTATGAATGCACCAAAACTGATTTGTTTACCTGTCTGTGAACATTTAGTTCGTTTCTGCTTTGGCTATTTTGATAAAACTGCTGTGAACATTCATGAACAGGTCTTTGTTTGGACATATATTTTTATTTCTCTAAGGCAAAGACATGGGAGTGAAGTCACTGGGCTGTGTGGCAAGTGCGTGTTTAACTATGGAACTGCCAAGCGGTTTTCCGTTCCCGCACTGTATGGGTTCCAGTTGCTACGCATTCTCACTAACACTTGTAATTATCAGTCTTTTCGAATTTTAGCCATCCTAGTAAGTGTGAAGAAGTATCTCATGTTGGCTTTAACTTAGAATTCTCTCATGACAAGTGATTTGAACATCTTTTTATGTGCTTATTGATCATGCATATATCTTCTTCTTTGAGGTGCACGTTTAACTAGTTTGCCCACTTTATGGAGTTGTTGGTTTTTCTTCTTGAGTTATAGAGGTTGTTTATGGATTGTGAATACTTATTTTTTGTCAGAAGTATGTATTGTGACTATTTTCGCTGAGTGTGTGGTTTGCCTTTTCACTTTCTTAACAGTGTCTTTCCAATACCAGAAGATTTTCATATTGATAAAGTCCAATCTTCTCCAGGTTTTTCCTTTGGTTTGTGCTTTTTGTGTACTATCTAAGGAATATGCCTCGCCAAGGTTATAAAGATTCTCTTCTAAAAATTCTTCAAGGAATTTTCGTTTGAGCTCTTACTTTTTGATCTCTCTTCTGCTTCAATTAATTGTGTGTACTATGAGATAAGGTTCAAGGTTAATTTTTTTCTAAGCTGATAGTCAATTGTTTCAGGACCATTTGTTGGAAAGACTATTTTTCCTCATTGAGTTACCATGGCAACTTTGTCGAAAATCAGTATGTATGGATTCATTTCTGGAATCTCTAGTCAATTCCATTGGTTTACATGTCACTCCTTTACAACAATATAATACTATCTTGATTACTGTAACTTTATAGTAAATCTTGAAATCAGGTAGTGTAAGTCCTCTAAATTGGGTACTTTTCAAAATTATTTTGGCTCTTCTGGTCCTTTGTGTTTCAGTACAAATTTCAGAATTGGCTTATCAATTTATGGAAAACATTTCAGGCATTTTGATTGAAATTGTTTTCAGTTCAGAGACCAATTTGGGCCAATTTTTATCTTAACTATTGAGCCTTCTGGTCCACGAACATGGCATATCTCCACATTTGTTTAAGTCTTTAAAACTTGTCTCATCAATGTTCTGTAGTTTTCAGGATAGCAGTACTACATACATTGTATTCATTATAAGTATTACTTCATAATTTCATTTTCCAGTTGTCCATTTTTTGTTTAAGGAATGCAATTAATTTTTTGTATTGACCTTGTATCTGGAAAACTTTTCTTTTTCCTTATTATTTCTGGTAGTTTTTTTGTAGGTTTCTTATAATTTTCTATTTTTAGATCAGTAGCATCATCACATCTCAATAAAAAGACAGTAATATCATCAAAGAATAAATCCATTTTTTCTCCATCCTTTCCAATCTCTCTGCCTTGAATTTTTCTTCCCTTATTTCACAGAATAGAGCCTCTAGTACAATATTGAAAATTTTCTGGACGATTCTTTCTGTTTCTTTTTTGGTGGTGGTGTTTAATTTGGCCCTATTGAATCATTTAGTTACTTAGCTATGAAGCCCTTCCTGCTTTAGATAAGCTCTCAGTAAATTGATGCTTAACCACACTAGTAATCAGAAATATATAAATTAAAACAACGAGATATTGTTTTATATCCTTGAGATTTGCAAAATTTAGAGAGCCAGATAAATGTCAAATGTTGGTGAAGATATGGGAAAAGGGGTCTCATAAACTGCTGGTGAGAATGTAATCTGGTACAGCCATTCTGGAGAGAAATATGGCTCTCAGGGAAATTAACAGTATTTGCACCTGTTTACCTATACAGCATCTCCCGAGTATTTGCCTCAGGGGCACTCCCAGACACGTTCAATTCCAAACTTCTGGATGATAGAGGGAATTGTAGGCTAGAAGTCCATCCTTAGGGGAATGAGTAAACATAATGTAGTGGGTGCACACCGTAAGATGATCTGCAGATGTTAGAAGCGAAGAACTAGGGTCATATATGGCGGCATGGATAAGTCAGTGAAAGGTATCACTGTCTAAAAAGAAACAAAATGAGATCTATAGCATAAGGCAATTTATGGAACTTACAGCCACAGACACACACACAACCATACTATGAACTTTATAAAGACCCATATCTAACTGAAGGAAAAGGCAGTAGGTATTAGCAGCAATAATAGGAAAAGCACAAATTTAATAAAATAACACAGGGGCCTTAAACTTACCATAATGATGAAAATATTTAGTGAACTGAGGAATATATTGAACTCAAGTCCTTAGTCCTGAGTTTAATACAATAAAGCATTTAAATTCTCATGCAGTGTTAAATGAGAGTAGGATATATGCAGTGTGATCCCATTTTCAGTCTTTTTTTTTTAAAGCTGAGTACATACACCTAGAGAAAGTACCATAAGGAAAAGCATGACTATATGAACCGTGGTTGTCATAACCCGAGTACGGCTGCCCAAAAGGCAAGTGCTTTTCAGGTCTCCTTTGTGCCCTTGCACCTTTCTCAGCTTCCAGATCCTTCACAATAAGAATATATAATTACTTCACAAGAAAAAGGGTAACTGTTATTTTGCTACGACCATGTTAATGAGAAAAGTGTATCTGACAACGTTCCTGCAAATGAGCATGATCACCATTAGTCCACTGAAATGAGTAAGGCCCTGTTTCAGGCACAGAACATCCCTGACCCACAGAGGCAGAGTTTTAGAGAATACCTGTCCTCCAGCTGGTCAAGGCATCCCTTCGCCCTGGTTAGGGCAGTTTCTTTGCTTCCTGAGGAAAACATTGCCTAAAGGCCACTCTTTTGTGCTTTGAGAATGATAATTAGTCTGATGGGCGTGTCACCATCATACTTAGAAATAGCACAAGTTAAAGTAATATGTTTCGACAACGGGAGTAAAACTAAATTCATAAAATCTTAAACTATTAAGAAGTGATTAGAAATATAAAAGCTCTATGAGCAAAAATGAGAAACCAACTAATGGAGTGCAGCGAGCAGGAGGAAATGTTTCTAGCCTTCAAAGGGGCAGAATAAGAAGATCTTAGGGTTCTAGAAAATATCGCGAAACACTAATAGAAACTGTGACATGGGAGTGATAAGAAAATATGGTTTTAATTCAATAAAGGAAGTCGCTGAGGGAGGGACTGAGCGAGAACTGCTAGACATTTCCAGGTCATGACATCTCGTCACTGGCCCGCTTTTCCCAGAGCTTATCTGTAGAGCTGTGGAAATTCCCGGTGTTTACTGAGGGAGCCGGAGGTCTAGATGTTTCTGTAAGATGCTGTACAGTGAATGATGGATAATGAAATTAATAAGTATCACTACTTTTAAGCTCAGGTCTTTAAAAATTAAAATGACTGTCTTGTAAGTCTATCAATGTCTTTATATATTTTACTGCTTTTGAATTCAGTATGTTTTCACCTTGGTGTCTAAAAACGTGAATTGTATGCCCCTGAGTTCTAAACAAAACATTTCCTATGAAGTTGAAAAGCCCCACTGGTGCAATTTTGGAACTCTTTAATTCATTTGCAAATCAGGCCATTCCCTACTTAGTTGTACTGTCTAATATTCTTCTTTTAAAGATTTTATTTATTTATTTGTCAGAGAGAGAGGGCGCACAAGCAGGCAGAGTGGCAGGCAGAGGTGGAGAGAAAAGCACGTTCCCTGCAGAGTAAGGAGCCCAATGTGGGACTCGATCCCAGGACCCTGGGATCATGACCTGAGCCGAAGGCAGCGGCTTAACTGACTGAGCCACACAGGCGCCCTAATATTCTTTCTCAAAATGTGGTTTTCTAGACCATGATGGTCTGTATCAGAATCATCAGAGTGCATATTTAAAAATGCATATACTTAGATCCCACCACTTCCAGGGTCTGGATCTACGGTCTATGTAGGAACAGGAGTGTTGATCTAAATTCATCCAATTCAAAAGTACCATTCAGTTCCTTGTGACGGTGGGTGGAGACAATATACTTGTTCAAAGATCTAGGGGACTTGGATTTGACCTCCTTTCATAGATGTATAATGGTGATGCTATTAACATTTTGCAGGAAAATTATTTGTTGTGTGGGACTATCCTAAATGTGGTCACTAGTGCTTTCCAGACATTATGACATCCCAGACGACCTCTGTACTTTTCCATAATCCCATAGAGTATTGTTTGACAACCACTGGTAAGTCACAAATGGCAATCCCATTCCTCTTGCCACTGGTTTAGTTTAGGAATGGACATGAGACCCTTTGTGGCCAATAAACACCCGAAGGAGAATCTGCAGGGGGAGTGGTGTTCTTTTGTTTTGTTTTCTTTTTTTAATTCTTTTTTTAAAAGATATTTATTTATTTATTTGACAGAGAGAGAGATCACAAGTAGGCAGAGAGGCAGGCAGAGGAAGAGAGAGAGAGAGGGAAGCAGGCTCCCTGCTGAGCAGAGAGCCCGATGTGGGACTTGATCCCAGGACCCTGGGATCATGACCTGAGCCAAAAACGGAGGCTTTAACCCACTGAGCCACCAAGGCGCCCCTTTTTTTTTAATTCTTAAGTGACACGAGAGAAGATGGTCCCTTCTTTACTTTTGGGCTTTGTCATGTTAGTATTTGGCACCGGGAACTGTAGCCCTTTGGCCACCAGCATGAGTATGACAAAAATAGAAACTATTATAGCGTATCTGCGTGCTGAAGGGTATCATCTGGTATGTAGTGAAATGCTGACATTGCAGGACACTGGGGTTAATTGGAAGAGGAAAGTCCTTGAGTAGGTGGGGCGGTATGGGATCCCAGGGCCTTACGGAAGTGTTGCTGGAGACCGGCATCAGGATTGATCGGAAGGTAGAGTTTATAGGGAAGAATGAATGGACAAAAGAAATAGAGTCCAATTCTTGAGCAGTACTGAGTGTACGTTTGAGATTTCCAACCCTGAATTTCATGTAAGAAGAATCAGTATCATTGGTGTTTTTCTCCAGCCACATTTAGCTTCATTAAAAAAAAAAAAAGCTCCAGAGAGTTGGGTTTGAGCAGTGCTTTGGTTTGGTTCAGAGGGAAGGACAAGGGAGTTAAGGAGGAGTATGCTGAAGGTCACCGTGCTAGCACGTGATGCTGAAGAAGGTAAGGGGTGGTATCGGGAGGCGACAAATGGGGTTGCACGTACTTCTGTGGTCACCGAATTGTTGGAAAGGGTGTAGTAATATAAGTGGGAAAGGCAGGAACTCGTCAGTCAGTGGGGTACCTAAGAATGAAATTTTAGAGACAGTTCAATGAAGAGTGATGATGAGGTCTGTAAAGTTAGACTTCAAATTTTTCAAAGAGGTGATACCATATTGACTACACATGCGGTCGGTAACAAGATAGGTGACTAGCCCTCCTAGGTGTGGAGACTGAAACCCACCGTCAAAGGGTCAGAGAAGAGTCATCTTAGCTGGAAAATGCCTATGGACAACGAAGAAAATATTACATATCAAAACTTACTCGAGGGGCGCCTGGGGGGCTCAGTGGGTTGAAGCCTCTGCTTTCGGCTCAGGTCATGATCCCAGGGTCCTGGGATCGAGCCCTACATCGGGCTCTCTGCTCCGCAGGGAGCCTGCTTCCTCCTCTCTCTCCCTGCCTGCCTCTCTTGCCTACTTGTGATCTCTGTCAATAAATAAATAAAATCTTTAAAAAACAAACAAACAAACTTACTCAACACAGCTTGGGCGGTACATGGAA
This sequence comes from Mellivora capensis, assembly GCA_004024625.1. Lineage (NCBI taxonomy): Eukaryota > Metazoa > Chordata > Mammalia > Carnivora > Mustelidae > Mellivora > Mellivora capensis. Next base: position 28,405 of record PISX010014959.1, on the reverse strand, counting down.
GAACATGTGTAGCCTTAAAACGTCTATAAGAAGAGTAAGCTTAAAATTAATGAGCTAAGTGTCCTAAATAAGAAAAAGAAACATAGAATAAACCTGAAGAAAGCCAAAGGAAGGTAATAAAGAGATCAAGGCAGGAATGTATGAAACTGAAACTTAGATATACTAGAAAGGATCGGCAAAGGCAAATTTTATCCTGTGAAAAGATAACTGAAATTGATAAATCTCTGCTAAAATTGATCAAGAAAAAAGAAAGTACGAGTAAAGGGTAATGGGAATGAAAATGGGGATATAATGACAGACACAGTAGAGATTAAAAGGATAAGAGGGCATTATGAACAATGTTATGATAAAATGTTTGAAAGTTCATGGTATATGGATGGATTCCTAGAAAAGGACACATTGTTAAATTTACTTAAAAAAAGTAGAAAACCAGATTTGTTTCATAAGCATTAAAGAAATGGAATCTGAAAGTTAAAGTCTTTCCGCAAAGGAAATATCAGGTCCCAGTGGTTTTATAATGGATTTTTACCAGTCATTCAAGGAAGACATAAATCTAGTATTTGCAATTCTTTTTCAGTAAATGCAAACAAAGATAACACCCTCCCCCACTCTTTTCATAAGACTAGGAGAACCATAATAACAAGTAAGTATAGGTCAATCTCACTCATGAACATAGATGCAAAAATCTTAAAATATCTGAAAGTAGATCTTCAGATCTACTGTTCCTGTCTTACCACCTCCACGGCTACTGTCCAGAAACAAGCCATTAGTCACCTTTTGCCTGGATTAGTATGATAACAATATTCCTGCTGCTAACTGTGCCCCCATTCAACATAGGCACCCAAATGATCCTTTTAAAATGAACACTAGGGGGCGCCTGGGTGGCTCAGTCAGTTAAGCATCTATCTGACTCTTGATTTGGGCTCAGGGTCATGACCTCAGGGTCATGAGACTGAGCCCCGAGTTGGGCCCTGTGCTCAGTGTGGATCCTGCTTAAGACTCTCTTCCTCTCCCTCTGCTCTCCCCATCGCACCTCCTCCCCCCTCCAGCTCGCTCTGTTGCTCTCTCTCTCTCTAAAAAAGTAAAAAATAAAATCCACAAGTCATTCTGCCACTCAGCACTCGCTAGGGACTCCCTTCTCCATCAGAGAGAGCCTCCCAATGAATGGTCTTCAGGACCCTAACCAGGGCCAGCAAACTGTGGCCCAGGAGCCAGTTCCAGCCTGCTGCACGTTTCTGTATGGCCGATGAGCTGAGATTTTTCTTTTTTTACATATTTTACATGTTCTTGACGTATGTTGATACTTGAAAAATAAAGTGATACAATAAGAATAAAGAGTGGATTGCATATGTGAAAATTATATGAAATTCAACTTTCAGTGTCTTAAATAGAGGTTTATTGGCACATGGCCATGCCCCTTTGTTTATGCATTGCCAATGGCTGCTTTTATGTGATGGCTGGTCACACTGACGCCCTTATTCCTGGAAAATGCCCTTGAGGGTCCTCTGCCTGGGCTGCTCACTCGCTCCCCCATTCTTCCCGGTCTCTATTTCATAGTCGTTTAATTGCTGAGCTTTTCCTGGCCATTCTATATAGAATGGAAACTACTTTTCCACTCCCTCCCAGCACTCCCCATCCACTCTTCCTGATTTTTTTTAAAGATTTTATTTATTTATTTGAGAGAGATCACAAGTAGGCAGAGAGGCAGGCAGAGAGAGAGGAGGAAGCAGGCTCCCCGTGGAGCAGAGAGCCTGACGCGGGGCTCGATCCCAGGACCCCGGAATCACGACCCGAGCTGAAGGCAGAGGCTCAACCCACTGAGCCACCCAGGCGCCCCTTGATTTTTTTTTTTTTTTTTGAGGGGAGGTGCACAGAGGAAGAGGGAGAGAATCTTAAGCAGGTTCCACGCCTAGCTTGGAGTCCGATGCGAGGCTCAAACTCAGGACCCTGAGATCATGACCTGAGCCCAAATCAAGAGTCAGACATTTAACCAATTGAGCCACCCAGGCACCTCCCTGATTTTTTCCCCCATTGCATTTAATTACCATCTAATACCTTTTCTATATTTTACTTATGTATTTTGTTTATTTTTTATCTCATGATGGGGAGAAAGTTTTGTTTTTTGTTGACAGCTGGCCTGGCACAGAGAAACCGCTCAAAAAAAGCTGAATAAATGAATAGAAGAGTTGACAAATAACAAAAATAGTGTAAGTTATTGAAGGCTTACTGTGAGATATCGTACTTTTGAGTCATTGTCCTCAATTCACGTGACAACCATGCAAAGTAGGGATCAATAGCCCCATTTGATGGAGCAAGTAGCTGAGGTCGAGAGGTGTTATGTGACTTACCCGAGATCCGAAGAGGGACACAGAGATTCAGGGCACTGGGAAGCTTTGTAGGCACTAGAAGAAAGGCATTAAGATGGGGAGAGATTGGGGCACCTGAGTGGCTCAGTGGGTTAAGCCTCTCCCTTCGGCTCGGGTCATGATCTCAGGGTCCTGGGATCGAGCCCCGCATCGGGCTCTCTGCTCGGTGGGGAGCCTGCTTCCCCTCCCCCCCACGCCTGCCTCTCTGCCTACTTGTGATCTCTCTCTCTGTCAAACAAATAAATAAAATCTTTAAAAAAACAAGAAAAGATGGGGCGAGATTATCATAGAAGTATCCTGGGCTGTCCAAGTCTCTGTGACATCCTGGGACATTTACACGTTCAAGATAAGGATTTTGCCGGTTTGAGGTGTGATTCGAACTCGGACAGCCGTCCTTGTTCGATGCGATGAAGCAAATCTGATTCTATAGCAATTCAACAAGAATTTAAGTTTCGAGAAAGACCGCGAAGAAATCAGTCACTGGGCACAGACACGGCAAACATGCTTATCATGTTTCCATAAATACCACCTGTCACGGTCCTATCACAGATGATGGCTATAAAATAAATATCACATGGAGTTAAAAAGCTAGGGAGACAGAATGCATTGCTAAGACCTAATGACTAGTGCAAGTGAAATATTTTGTAGTATAAAGATGAAACTAATAACAGTCTTTATGGACCAACACGGCTGCACTTAGGGACCGAGATTCCATTTGCTCTGAGGATTGAGGAGTCTAATTTTATAGTTGGTACTTTTGTAGCTGTGCAAGGTTCTTTAATGAAACCGTGTGGCAATATTTAATACTTCAGAATCAAATATTATATTTATTTGTTTAATTAATTTAATAATTAAATAAAATTGATTAAATTAATTTAATTCTTTACTGTAAAGTATCTCTGCAGCTCCGTGTTCAGTGACATCAGATTGGTAGCTCGAACTTGACTGTGGTGGGAGTATTTACACCATAGAAATCAGCAAATGCTGGGGCGCCTGGGTGGCTCAGTGGGTTAAGCCTCTCCCTTCGGCTCGGGTCATGATCTCAGGGTCCTGGGATCGAGCCCCGCATCGGGCTCTCTGCTCGGTGGGGAGCCTGCTTCCCCTCCCCCACCCCGCCTGCCTCTCTGCCTACTTGTGATCTCTCTCTCTCTGTCAAATAAATAAATAAAATCTTTAAAAAAAAGAATAAGATTCCTATACCATCTCGTGGGTTTCTGCAGTCAAACAGATACTTCGGGTTATCCCTGGGCCTGACACTTGCCTCTGTTTTCACATTAAAATCGCCTGGAAACTTGGAAAAAGTACCTGAGCCTGTGCCCGGCACCCTGAGGTTTTGATGTCATTGGTCTGTGGTGGGACAAGGGCATCAGCTTTTTTTTTCGATTCCCAGGGAATTCTGCCGGGGTTGAGAAGCGCCGCTCTGGAGGAGATTTCCACATCCAACAGTCGCGTAGCAAAACTGAACCTATATATGAACGTGATTTGTCTTTATAGCCTAGCCCTCCCGTGTGATCCCGTTACTAGTTCTCCCCGGAAAGCGTCTCCCGCTACTTCCTGCCTTTACTGGGGCTTCTGTTGGGTTGTGTTGTAGTCTGTGGGATAGGAAAGGCCAGAGACTAAAATGCAAAGGAAGAAACTCCAGAGTTTCTTTTTTTTTTTTTTTAAAGATTTTATTTATTTATTTGTCAGAGAGAGAGGGAGAGAGAGAGAGCAAGCACAGGCAGACAGAGTGACAGGCAGAGGCAGAGGGAGAAGCAGGCTCCCTGCCGAGCAAGGAGCCCGATGTGGGACTCGATCCCAGGACGCTGGGATCATGACCTGAGCTGAAGGCAGCCGCTTAACCAACTGAGCCACCCAGGCGTCCCTCCAGAGTTTCTTAATTTGCTCTCCAAACCACTGAGCAAAGAACAGTGAAGTTCACGTGAGTCCATTTCATTTCCATAGACGTTGGCGAAGGGGAGGATCTGTCTTCTAGACCCTGATTTCAAGTTCCAGGTCAGCTACTCACTAGCTCTGTCGATTGTCCTAAGTCATTTCCCCTTTCAGTTTCCTAGTCATCTTACGTCAACACAATGCAAATATTAACTTCTATCACAAAATTAATAAATGCTTTTCTAGCTAATATTACTATAATTATTTGGTGTTGGGTGAAAGCTAGAGCTGAAAGGTTAGTTGAGGATGACGAGGACGTTCATTTTCATACGAAACCTATGGGCCCTGGGGCCAGGAAGACTAGAACATTCCAAGTAGAATAACTCTCACCCGAATGTATATGGTCCTGAATCACCCTCCCCAGCCCTGGCCTGCTCTGAAATTCACGGGTTCTATACTTACAAGTTCCCTTGGGTCCTCTGTAAACTGGACATCCTCTCCGGACCTCCAGTTCTTCAAGCCGAATCTGACATTTTCTCTGTCATACCCCAGTATAATGGAGACAGAAGGCATTCAAGACCTGGGAGCCTCCTTCTGAATCTGGTGGTGCCCATCATCAGGTCTTGCAAGCAGCCTAGTTCAGCAGCCAAGGGACATTTTAAAATAATTTTATTTCTTACTAGCATCTTTTGCGAGTGTTAATGTCCAGTCTAAGTCTGAGTCCATGACAAACTCTTTACGTTCCAGAGACTTACCCGTGTCAGAATTCTCACCCAAACTCCAGACCTGACTCAACATGATTAAAAACCAACCAACCAACAAACAAAAAAACCCTTTCTTTATTCCCTTGTCTCCTCTTCTGGTCTTTATTATATAGATCCACTCATCCTCCCTCCCAGAAAGAAGCCTCCTTACGCCTCAGGAATGGAAAGGAGAGCAAGTGGGCATGGGGGAGGAGGGAGAGGAAGAAACCAAGAGGCCAAATATCGGATTCTCTTTTTCTTGGAGGGGGTGGCAGCCTATAAAATGTCACAAGTAAGCAATGTTTATCCTCTCACAAGAGTTATTATCTGAGACATTAACCTCCTTTGCCCTTGTCATTTGGAACCACCTCCCAACCTGATTTCCATCTCCCTCCAGTTTCCCCATGACACGCTCCCCCTCATTCCTTCTTTGGCCCCTTTCAGTCACTAGAGTACGTTCTCCTAAACACTAGCTTTCACCATAGAAATCTTTCTCTGCTCCCTGCACCACCATGCCCCCAACTAACTGACTAGAGGGTAAAGGCCACAGCCCTTACAACAGTACATGTGCTGTCTCTTCTTCAATTACTGGTCTCCATTCTTCACTCAGGGTAACAACTAGTGAGCACACGCTGTCCTATTCTAGAATCTGCGTGTGTTCCCTCTGCCTAGAAGATCATTCTGTCTTTCTCTTAATGTGTGTATTTGTATTTTCATACTTGAGAGCACTGAGAAGCACCAGGCTTTTCTTTTCCTTATGATTCACAGGGCTATCTATTTCTGGTCTTCTCTATAGTGCGTTCATTAGACAACAAATAGTTACCAAGCGCCTCCATGCCCCAGGCCACACAGTTCTTCTAGACTATGTCCAGGAATAGTAATCTTGCTTCTTTCTACCTTTCTACTACCCCATGTTGCATTCCAAGTGCCAGATGCTATGTCAGGCATTAATAATGAAATTATCTTGGAATGGGCATCTGTTATAAAAGCCCCTTAGACAACAAACATAATATCTGCTTGACTTGAATTGTAACTAGAGTTTCCTGACATCTCTTGGGGGTATTAGGAAGAGGAGTTCTTTTTCTTTTTTAAGATCTTATTTTTGTAATCTCTACACCCAACATGGGGCTCCAACTTACAACCCCAAGATCAAGAGTCGCTCGCTCCACTGACTGAGCCAGCCAGGCACCCCTGCATTAGGGAGTGGAATTCTAATGCTAGTCCTCTCCTGCACTTTTCTATAACTGTGTCTCGCCCTATTAGGCCACATAATTAACCAAGACCAAGTCATAATTTTGAACTTTTTAACTCGTGGTTATAGGCATTCCTTTCTGTGATCACTAAAAATGCATCCATAATTTTACTATCATTTCCAGGGTGGAAAGAAACAGAATGACCTCATACGGCCTTGGAGAGGGGAGTGGATGAAACCCCAGCTGTAGCAGAGAGTTCCAATTTACTGCCACTCTGCTGATTATATGCTTGTATATTTCCTGAAATAGTGAAAAGCTGTCCGGGCTGTAAGACAAATAGAAGACAGACAAGATGGCCGATTGAGCGCTTTGTAATCTGGGAGAATATGGCGAAGCGAGCACTGGGTATCGGTATTGATGATCTGAAAAGGTCTGAGGGATGTTTGTACCTCTTAGGAATCATAGAGTAAGGTATGATTTCTTTTTGAAGGCTTCCTAATTCAAGGTGAAGAGGTGAATGTGGCTAATACTACATCAGCTACCAGAAGTCAGACCCTGGAATAAGGATACTGTCACGTCAGACATCATGGTATTTGGAAAGCCTGTAATTATGGCACTCATGTTTACCATGCTTTTTAGCTTAGAGGATGTTTTATAAGCACCATCTAATTTGATCCTAGTGACAACTATAATATAAGGACAAGTCTAATTATCACGACTGTCCCCTTGAGGGAACTGAGGCACGGAGCAGAGATGACTTGCCCAAAGTCACTCAGCTTGTCCACAGTAGGACCCAGGTCTCTCATTTCATGGTATCATGCCGCTGAGTCTCTCTTAAATAATGCATTCTGTGTGTGCGTGTGCGTGTGCGTGTGTGTGCGTGTGCGTGTGTGTGTGTGCGTGTGTGTATTCTCATCTTTTCATGTACATTACAATATTATCAGGCAGTGACCAAAGCAGATGATGAGACACATACTTTTTATAATAGCATAAGGTGAGGAAGGTGATGACCAAATTGAACTAATCCTAATGGATACCCACCAGTAAGAGGAAATGTTTAATTTTTTTAAAAAAGATTTTATTTATTTGAGAGAGCGTGTGGGAGAGAAAACACGAGATGGGGGTGGGTCAGAGGGAGAAGCAAACTCCCTGGGATTCCATAGGAATCACGACCCGAGCTGAAGGTAGATGCTTGACTGACTGAGCCACCCCGGCACCTGGAAATGTTTACTTTTTTTTTTTTTTTTTTAAGATTTTATTTATTTATTTGACAGAGATCACAAGTAGGCAGAGAGAGAGAGGAAGGGAAGCAGGCTCCCCGCTGAGCAGAGAGCCCGATGTGGGGCTCGATCCCAGGACCCTGAGACCATGACCTGAGCCGAAGGCAGAGGCTTAACCCACTGAGCCACCCTAGGTGCCCTGGAAATGTTTACTTTTATACCAGTCTCTAGAATCTTCTAATTTCCTCAAGGGGATTCAGAAAGACTTTTTTTTTTTTTTCAGTTTAAGATCTTCCCAGATTTGAAAGCATGCATTCTTTATAGGACCAGAGGACTGAGCGGGAAGAAGAGGAGAAGGAAGTTATTCGTTTTGAACTTTCCCTGTGAGCCAGACGCCACGCCTGCCGCTTTTCATTTCCTCTCATTTCAACCTGCCAACAACTGCGCGCCGTCCTTGGGTCCCTGGAGCTGACGGGCTTCTTAGGATGTGCTACTTTCAGCGCCAAACCCAGGAAGGTATGCTCAACCCACCCGAGGGAGGTATTATGAATTCCACTGAATGGATGTGGAATCGGAGGCTCCGTGGGATGGGGTAATGGCCCCAAATTGTATGGTTGTTATGAGATGTTCGTACATGTAAACAAAAGAACATTACAATCATTTCCTCCATGAAACCCATGTTTTAAGTTCGTGTCTGGATTCAAGTCAGAATCATTGTTAGATTAACCAAAAAGGGCTTGGTTTGAAAATACATTTAATTGAAATAAGAACATTTGCATCATTTAGGATCTGCCTTTGAATTACAGTCTGACAATTTAAGTAACAAAATTGAGATGCTTGAGGAAGGGGTGCCTGGGTGGCTCAGTCAGTTAAGTGGCTGCCTTCGGCTCAGGTCATGATCTCAGAGTCTTGGGATCGAGTCTGGCATTGGGCTCTCTGCTCAGCAGGGAGTCTGCTTCTCCCCCTCCCTCTGCTCTCTCTCTCTCTTTCTCCCTCTCGCTCAAGCAAATAAATGATATCTCAAAAAAAAAAAAAAGATGCGAGAGGAGGATATAACGTGAGAATTAAACCTTAAAGGGAAGGGCAAAGAATGGATAAAACTAAAAATGCATAAGGAAATGATAAAAAGGTTAAAAAAATAATGGCCTTAAAACTGATGGTTGAAGAGAAGTTGAGAAGATGGAAAAGCTTGTTAACAGTCACCAGCAAATATTTAAAAATTCTGGAAATAGTGACCAGGAAGGAGGAGCTCTGTCACTGGGGCGGGGCTGGCAAAGGATCAGGAGAGCAGGAGCAGTGATGCTCTGGGACCTGGCGGCCTGCCTGTCTGAGGACGGGAACTACATGTACGGACGGGTTTGGGTTTTCAAACTGCTTTTTTTCACTAACAGAAGTTCTATTTGCATGGCTGCAAAGTCATTGCTCATAGCTCTGCTTAGGAAACTAAAAGGGTACAGAACTCAAAAATGTCATGGTGCATATTGGCTGAACTCTCTGACATGGAGATCACAGCCTAAACCCACTTTCTCTTTAAGGGGTCTGTGCCTCAGTTTAAAATCTTTTAATTCTGATGCTAACCCCAGGGTCCCTGGAGAAGCTGCCATGGGGAGTCCACCAGCATCTAGAACCTTCGTGGCTGTGACAGAGGAATCTGGGCACTTGGGGAATTGATACAAAACCTATTTTCTGAAGGAATTCACATAAGTGACAGGAGACTGTCAATTTATACCAGAAATCGAGCTATTTATAAACTCAAAAAATGTATTTAAATCTAACAATGGCTTCAATAATATATGAATTAATAAAAGAAGCCTTATGAGTAAGAAGTGTTTTGTAGATGTGTTTCAACGTGAGATCATGGAATATACAAAATAAGAGTAACCTAATATCCTCTTTTTTTTTTCCTTGTTTCCTTTAGAATTGTGGGTAAGGCTGCTGCTCCTCGCAATTCGATATACCGCAGAAGCTTAGATATCTTGGAACTTTTAAAATATAGACACTCCCTTAACCTAATTAAGCATGTGTTAAGTTAATTAGGTTATTTGTAATATCCTTTCCTTTCCAATCAACCTCAAGCCTGAAGACTTCCATTCCTTCCATGATGTTCCTGGCATTTTCTTTACCTGTCATCTCTCTAGAGAGTGCATGTCAGTTTTCTTCATTCTCTGTCAGAAAATGGAGCCAACCTCCTCTCCTCTTTCTCTAATTGTGTAGTCAACATAATCTTATACAAGTCTGTAAACACCTTATGTCCTTGCTTTCAAACAATTACTCTATAAATTACCAAATGTTTTTGTTGCCACTCTTGGCATGGCGAATGCACTCAATAAATATTTGTTGTTTCTTGATTGAGTTTCTTGATTGACAAGAAGTGTTCTTATGAAACCTACCCTCAGCAGCGTGAGACGCTGAGCAGACCTGCAGAGCAGCATCACACGATAAGGGACATCGCTTCTCTGTCCGAGGAGAATGTGGCAATGCCCTGAACCTCTCATGTGTTCGGATCACCCCTTAAAACAAAGCTGTGTAGGGCGCCTGGGTGGCTCAGTGGGTTAAAGCCTCTGCCTTCGGCTCAGGTCATGATCCCAGCGTCCTGGGATCGAGCCCCGCATCGGGCTCTCTGCTGGGCGGGGAGCCTGCTTCCCTGCCCCCTCTGCCTACTTGTGATCTCTGTCAAATAAATATGTTAAAACAACAACAACAACAACAACAAAGCTGTGTAAGCAGATGACCCCAATACTGAGCGGACTCCCTCTGTGAGTTCAGTCTTACGCTTGCCCTTAACTATCCCATGCGTATTTCTTCTCAAGCACCCCCTCTTATTTTAATTCTCTCCTTCACACTCACAGACCGTGCCTGGCAGACGGTGGGTGCACATTCCTGCTCAGTGACCAATTCTGACTGGAAAGGGCAGTGTCTCAGGGTGTTGCCTATTAACACAACACCGCACAGGTCTTTAATGAAATGACGGAATTGGGTGAAGCTATGTCAGGCACAGGGTGATCTGGCTTTCTCTAAGCCACTGAGCCCTTTAACAAAACCCTTCGGACTCCGCGTCCTGCTGCAGTGGCGGAGGAGGACCACGGGGGAGCCATCTTGTTTTCACTTGCCGCTCACAGCGTTTTGTAAGTGAAATTATTCACAAAGAAGAGGGTGCACTGGAGACATCCTCGATATCTGTCACTCCTACTGCTGAAATCAATGAAAACATGTAAAATAGGAAGAAAATAAAAGGAGAATAAAGCACAATTCAACTTTTCCTTTCCTGTTGGCAGAACTCATTCCCGGCTGGGCGCTCAATGCTCTCATTTATCCGGGGGTTCATTACTTTTTTTTAAAGATTTTATTTATTTATTTGACAGAGAGAGAGATCACAAGTAGGCAGAGAGGCAGGCAGAGAGAGGAGGAAGCAGGCTCCCTGCTGTGCAGAGAGCCCGATATGGGGCTCGATCCCAGGACCCTGAGATCATGACCTGAGCCGAAGGCAGAGCCTTTAACCCACTGACCCACCCAGGCGCCCCTGGGGCTTCATTACTTGTCTCTCCTAAGTGATCTTCTCCTCGACTGTCTAAGGGGCAGGGCCGTTGTTACCATCAGTATGTGCAGAAAGCTTAGACATCACTAAATCTTGAGGCCAGGTTAGCTTAAAACCGAGCATCAATCCTCTCCTGCTGTTTCTTGTTTTTGGTTTTGTGTTTGGTTCATGTTGCTGGTGATGCTTAGGGCTCAAAAATTATGCTTGGACCAGGCCCGTTGGATTGTTCCTCTAGATATTCTACTCAGTAGCTGCTCGTTATTTTCTATCACGAAGATGGATTTTCTTAGTTTTACCCCTTTCTCTTTCTCCTCATCGCAGGTTTTACTTGCTTCCAGAGAGGATGTCAGGCACCAATTTGTTTCTTATTTTTTGCACTCTATTAGGGCATAAAAAATCTCTCCAAATTCCCCCAGAACTTTGTTTATTAAATACGCATATTCCCCTTTGTCCTTACCCTGCCTGGAGAGACTTGCCCTCCTTTATAATTTCCAATTTCTGTTTCCAGTTTCTTGGGAGACTTCCTTTGAGCTGCCCAACAATGTGGATAATGCATTAAATACTGCATTACTGGGTAAACCTCCAGCTTTTATTTTTGATTCTGAAAACTTTATCTTTGTTCTACCCAATTATCAAATTTAACATGCCTTCTAAATTAGAAAGGCAATGAAGAAAACATTCTCCAAAAGTCTATTTTCTGCTCTGGCTTCATTTCTGAGAAGCCGCGATGACAGCAAACTTATCTTTGTTAGGTAGTAACAAATGAGAAGGAACAGGAGACCGTCAAAAAAAAAAAAAAAAAGGGAGGCGAAATTCTGAAACTCAAAGACCCAAGCAGGTGGGCACATTTCCTCTGAGAGGGAGAAGGAGAAAGACATATAGCATGCAATTAAGTGGGAACAGGAAAGAAAAATAGCATTTGCCAAATAATAAGACGAAGAGAGAAGGGTGACGGGGAGGTGAGAGAGACATCTGGGGGCTGGGGGGTGTGTGGGGAGAATGGAGGGAAGGTGAGGGAGGGGCAGGGGAGGGAGGAAAGGGGTAGAAGACAGTGGGAGGAGAAGGGGGAGAGTAAAGGGAACAAAAGAAAAGATGGCAGGTAGAGAGGGAGGGAGGGGAGGTGAAGGATGGAAGGAGAGGTGCAGGAGGAAGAAGCAGCTGAAAAGAGAAGAGGGAGAGAGAGTGGGAGGGAGAAGAGAGGAAAAGGGAAGAGCAGGGAGAGAGAGAGAGGAAGAGAGGCAGGGAGAGGAAGAGAGTGCCGGGTTTTGGAAACCCACCTGTGGTCCCATCCGGTCTTGGTTGCGTTCTACCAGCTGTATCGTTACCGACCGGCTAGTGTGGGACATAAACAAATGTTTAAAGTTCAGTTGAACAAGCTCCTCATTAGTGTTTAATTAGCCGAGTTGGAAGTTAACTGATGTTTCAATCAGAGAAAGTTTCTGCACCTGCTATTTGGGCGGCCTTGTGCTCTAACACACAAATCTGCTGGAAGCAGTTGCATTTGAGGGGAAGACTTAGCGGCCATCCGTTGTGATGTTATGTTAAACAACTATGTTGTTTCGTCCAGTCCTGTCAAACCTCAAATCTAACAATGCCCGGGCATCTTTAAGGAGGGCGCTGGAGATTTGAAATTCATGCACACTTTTCAAATTGCCTTTTGATATTTTGACGTTCAGATGGTACTAATCAAGGCTTTTGTAAAATCATCATAGTGTTGAGAACCTAGTGGGGGATCTCACCCTGATTTGAATCAAGACACAGTGTGGTGACTGAGGGCTTCCACAGGGGGTCTGATGCCTGGCTCTGCAGCCCAGCCTCCCCGCTGGCTGATCCGTGGGCTTGGGCCCACTTTGAGGCCACAGGACTACCTGCCACGTGTTTGGTACAGGCCCATCTGACTTCCTGAACACAGGAGCATGGGGGAGATCTATAGTTGTTAAAACACATCTTACTCGTTGTCTTCTGAGTCTCTGAACAATGCTGTTCATTAAGCAGCACAAGTGTTTTTATCCCATATTATCTACGTTAGAGATCACAAAGCAAGCCGAAAATATTATTACTCACTGGAGCCTCAGCCAGGTTTCGCACATCTGGTTCATATCTCCTTGGGGAAGCTTCTGGTGTTAAGCCTCAATCCTCCTTTTGTGACCAAAGTGAATGCTTTGATCTGTGAAAGACAAGCTAAGGTGACTACAGGGAGATGATACAGAAAGCGCCTAGAACCTTGTCTAGCATTTTTTTAAAAATTTTTATTTGTCAGAGAGAGAGGGAAAGAGAGCGAGCGAGCACAGGCAGACAGAGTGGCAGGCAGAGGCAGAGGGAGAAGCAGGCTCCTTGCCGAGCAAGGAGCCCGATGTGGGACTCGATTCCAGGACGCTGGGATCATGACCTTAGCCGAAGGTGGCCGCTTAACCAACTGAGCCACCCAGGCGTCCCTTGTCTAGCACTTTTTAAGTGGGCAAAAACAGTAGCTACTTTTAGTTCCTGAGTAGAATCGCTCTGCCTTTAACTAAAAGTGTTATCTTTTATTGATGACATCCATCGGTATTTCCTAATCGCTCTAGTGATTGGATTTCTTTGTTGAAGATGTATAAAACTCAGAAGAGATCAAAGAAGAGAAGTAAAACCACCCATAATTTCACCACTCAGAGATACCCAGTAACATTTTGGCATCCGGGTGTGTGTATTTCTAGCTTATATGATGTGCGAGTGTGCGCGCACGCACGCGCACACACACACGGCTGACTTCATGGGGGTGCAATCTGGGGCATTGCCCACAGTCCCCACATTTAGTAGGACCCTGTGCTTGATTTAATGCTCTGCTGTCCCCTTCTTGAAATTCTTAATGAGTTTTAAATGAGAGGCCCCACATTTTCATTTTTGCACTCAGCCCTGTAAATTCTATAGTTGGTCCACACTCATGGTAGCATTCCAACACAATTAGAATGATGCTTGGAATCCAAATTGGGTATTATTCAGTAACCTGCATTTTGCACATAATAAGCTCTGTTCGTTTTCCCACATCACAAAATATTTTTCTACAACATGATTTGCCTTACTGCATGGTGGTCTACTGTACCGACCAACAGGACCCCCATGTTCACAGTTTGGATACCTCACACCTCTATTGGCTTCAGGTTAGTGAGAGTCCATCATAAGTCCTAAGGGGACATGAGAGCACTTTACTGCAAATGAAGAATTTCAAGATGTATTTAAAATCTACTATCTAAGCAGGTAGTTACGTCAAATAAATTCTCACACTATTAATTCTCGAAAATGCGGTCTTGCAAACTGTGTGAAGGGTCCATTTTACCTGTGAGTAAAATTTTGACTGTGAGTAGTAGGAATTACCTTGCTACTTTAGTGGAATTCTTGGATATGCACCATTAAATGATGCACCAGGAAAGCTAAGGAAAATCTTACCTTTGTTCTTTTATGAAGATAGGATTTTACTTGCCTTTCCTGAGTGTACACTAACTGAGGGAGGAGGAAAGAATTTATAATTGACCTAACATTAAAACCTAACCTGAAGTACCTGACGATGAGGTCAGTGTCATCCTTTATTCTGAATAAAAATTCCTATCTTGGTAGTAACTATGATAATGTATTTTTTAAAAAAATAGTTAAAAAGGAGGAGAAATTTCTTTTCTTCAATATCAGAGCAGTATAAAATGACAGAAGAAGAGCATTTGAAAAATGAGCCCAATAAAAGATTCTCTAATTACGGAAAAGGAGTTCAAAAGTGATTTTGCAAATCAAAGAGAGCATTTGGGAATAGATCTCAGAATGAAGACTGGAGTCCTACATCTTTATCACAGCAAGAATAGCGAACCAAGCAAGCTTAAAAGGTGGTCACGTGCGAGAGGGAAGAGAATAGAATCTTGATTGTAGTAAATTTAAAATTGGCCTGACTAGAAATGGTAAGTTTAGCAGAAAGGCAACGGAAATTATACTGGAACTTGGCACAGCTCTCAGAATGTAGATTCAATGAATAATAACAGGCACAAGCGCATGGCTTTAAGAGCTCATGGAATCGCCAAATATACATGCATAGTTCCTTTAAAAAGCTCTGCTTCCTCTCTAGGTTGGGTTTGGAGAATCTCTTTACAGATTCAGTTAAGCCAGTTTTATTACTCTGTTGTAAATGTGACCAGTTTTCAGTAATAGGCTCTCTTGTCTCTTCAGGAATCTTGCTAAACTGAGAGCCCGTAAGAGTGTGAAGGATCCAAACTGTGAACATTCAGGTCTTATTGGACATCATTTCTTTTTTTGTTTTTTTAAGTCTTTTTAAAAAAGATTTTATTTACTTGTTTGAGAGAGAGAGAGTGATACAGCAAGAGAGAGAGAGCATGAGCAGGGGGGAGAAGCAGGCTCCCCACTGAGCCAGGTGCTTGACGTGGGGCTCGATCCCAGGACCCTGGGATCATGACCCGAGCAGAAGGCAGACACTTAACCGACTGAGCCACCCAGGTACCCCTGGGCATCATTTCATAGTGTTTGTCCCAGATACCCACTAACATGGAAAAGTAATGCTTTTTCTGCCGCTCATACTCTCAGTGGGTAATGTGGGCTCTTGACACCATTTACAAGATATAAGCATTTTTTGAGAATTTGCGATATGAGAATTAATTTTGTATCTCTACCTGCTTGGATTGTGCATTTGAAATACATAAATGTGTCTTTCCATGCATCCTGTATTGCTGGTGTTGACTTTTTGTGTAACTAAACTATAAAAACTTAGCACAATGTAGTAACTAGAAGATTGAGAAAGAGCTAAATCTAGACAGTGTGTGCATGATGAATGACACGTTCTAGAAAATGACAGGGGACCAGCGTAGTGGGCAGGAGACTGGCTTGAGATGGTCTTTTATGTATAGCCAATTAGAGAGAGGAAGTGAGTGACAGTTCCTTAGGAGTGCCAGTCACAGAAAGGGAGCACCCTACTGCACAGTCGAAGAGTCTAAGCTTCCGTACTCATTACACTTGGTGCCACTGCATGGCTACGTTCTGTCCTTCTGCTCTCCTTGGCCTTGAAGTTTGAATCTCTCTGGCTGGAGGCTTTGGATTTTGCTGTGAGAGACAAAGATCCAATCTACAGCTACTGGAAGGGAGAAAGGAGGTGGATACGTAGAGAATCCATACCCCGGTCCACAGGGCAAATGATGGGCTGCAGACTAAGGTACTAAGGTTTTTATGCCAACCCAAGGGAATGTAATGTATCTGCGCACGGGAGAGAATTTGTGAATTAATAGGAATGCTAAATGTGACATAATTTTAAATAATTATTAAATAACTTTATATTGAATAATTTTTTTGTCATGCCGAATGATTTTATAAGTAGATGAGGAGGCTACCTGTGATTAGCTGTCACTTACTATGTGGAAGTGTATGGAATTAATGTCGCACCATTCACTCTAGGTTTCAGATATCGTCTATCTACCACGATCAGGTTAGCTGGAGTAGATACTTGGTGGGCACCAGAGTGAAGAAAGCACTGGGGGTAAATACTATATATGAACTCTCAAGAAAACCATAGTGTGGAAAGTATAATTTCTTCCACAAAGTGTGATGGAAAAACTGGATAGTCACATGCAAAAGAATAACATTGGACCCCCATCTGACAAGACTCACCAAAATTAATTTGAAATCAAGTAAAGATTTAAACGTAAGACCTGAAGCAGTAAAATTTGTAGAAGAAAACACAGAAAAAAATCTCATGACATTGTTCTTGAAAATGATTTTTTTGGCTCTGACATCAAAAGTACAAGCAACAAAAACAAAATCAACAAGTGGGGCTACATCAGACACAAAAGTTTCTGCACAGTAACGCAAACAATCAACAAAGTGAAAAAGCACCCTACAGAATGGGAGAAAATCTGTAAGTCTTATATCTGATAAGAGGTTAATATCCAATATATACAAGGAACTCCTACAACTCAACAGCAAAAAAAAAAAAAAAAAGAAAAGAAAAGAAAAAAAGAAATATGGGCTAGAGGACCTGAATACACGTTTTTCCATGAAGATGGCCAAAAAGTACATGAAAAGATGTTCAACATCACGAATCACAAGGAAAATGCAATTTTTATTTTTTTAATTTTTTTAAAGATTTTATTTATTTATTTGACAAACAGAGATCACAAGTAGGCAGAGAGGCAGGCGGAGAGAGAGAGTGGAGGAGGAAACAGGGTCCCTGCCGAGCAGAGAACCCCATGTGGGACTCAATCCCAGGACCCTGAGATCATGACCTGAGCCGAAGGCAGAGGCTTTAACCCACTGAGCCACCCAGGCGCCCCGAAAATGCAGTTTTTAAACCACAATGAGATAAGTGCTGGCAAGGATTTATAAAAAAGTAGGTATGTAATTGTCTAGGCCACTGTGGAAAACAGTATGGAGGTTCCTCAAAAAATTAAAAATAGAATTACTATATCATCCTACTTCCAGGTAGATATCTGAAGGAAATGAAATCACTCTCTTGAAATATCGGCACCCCCATGTTCGTTGCAGCATGATTCACAATAGCTCAGATATTGAAACAACCTGTGTCCATTGATGGATAAATGGATAAAGGTGATATGGTACATCTTCCCCACCCCATGCATGTGCACGTGCGTGCGTGCATGTGCGCGCATGCATGCACACACACATACACACACGCGCGCTGGAATATCATTCAGCCATGAGAAAGAAGGAATCCTGCCATTTACAACTAGGTGAATGAACCTGGTGGACATTATGCTGAGTGAAATAAGCCACTAAGCCAGACGAAGAGAAATATTGTACGATCTCCCTTATGTGTGGAATCTTAAAAAATTTAACTTATAGCAACAGAGAGTGGACTGGTGATTACCTGGGGCCAGGGCATGGGGTAAAGGGAAGAGGTTGGCCAAAGGGTGCACATTTTCAGATATAAAATGAATAAATTCTGGGCATCTAGTGTGCAACATCACCGGTGACCGAAGTTCACAGCAGTGCATTGTGTACATGAGAGTTGTTAACAAGAGTAGATCTTACATGTTCTCACCACACACAAAGCCATGGTAACTATGTGAGGTGATAGATGTGTTAACTGACCTTGTATTGCTTATCCTTTCAACGTACACAAGTATCTAAATCACCACATTGTACACCTTAAACTTAAACATGTTATATATCAATTATATGTCCGTAGAGATGGGAGGGACCAAGGAACCCGAAGTGCGAAAACACAGGCAACGAGGTAAGCTGGGCTCAGCCGCGCGCTCTCCACTCAGAGTGCAGACCTTGAGCCTGCAAACTAACGTAAGTAACACTGTCTCTTAGAGATGCTTCTGGAGCTCAGTCCATTCATGGGAGAAGATGCAAGAGCAAGAAAAGTTTCATGGAAGATGAGCTCTAGAGTGAAAACACCCAAGGAAACATGTAAATAGATACAAATATAACTCCCTGAGGAGCAGTTTACAGACCAAAGGCCTTCAAGGAACTAGAGCCAATAGAGCAGTTTAAAGACATCTTAAATAGATTTACAAGTTTCATACATAAAGAAAATGAGATTTTTGTGCATTTTAACAGGAAGCTAGGACGTGTGTACCAGAAGATATGAAATAGTAATTGAGTAGAAATTTTACAGATTAAAAAAAGTAGTTGACATGAATCGCAATAGATGGGTTGAATATTACACTTGACACAGCTGAACAGATCGTTAATGGACTGGAAGATGAAATAGAAGAAATTTTCCCCTGATCACAAAATAAGGAAAAATGAAAGAAAATGAGAACATGCTACTGTGGATAGAAGAGAATAGAGAGTATCTCAGAGGAAATATTCAAAGACATTATAGCTGAGAATATCCCAGTAATGAGAGTTTGAGAAGTGGCATGTGCCGTTGGATCGAAACGTTTCACGGTGTCAAGTTCAGTTAAAAAATAATTGTTCTGAACACATTGTAATGGAACAACATGAAGAAAAAACATAAAGAGAGAATTTAACATTGACAGGAACCATCTTCTATGACTGAGATTAATTTTCCCAGGGTTTTCTTACTTGGAGCTTTTCCCTCCTCTGAATGTTTCCTCTGCCATTTGGGAGTCTTAGGACATGAGAACACAGAAACCCTTTGATCAGAGATTTCATTTATCCACACCACACCTCATGACTAGGGAATCATGCCATGTCTGAGCCAGATTTAAGAGGGACACTTTCACAAAGATTGTTTTTGGTGTAAAGCCGAAATGCTCCAACATTTTATGCAGCCTTCTCCCCCCAACTCTCCATTGTTATACTCAATCTCTTAAAATACCAAGGTTTACTGCCCCCCCGTAAGTTGTCATTATTGTTGCTATACCTTGAAAATATCGCATTACCTATATTTGCATATGAATTTAACTCTATGGATCAGAGATAACATCTATCACATATAGTTGAGAAATTGCAAATCAAACACAATTTGCTGGGCATGAAATGAACAGAGAAGCCAGTTTGCAAATTTGTGGCTAGTGCCGATTATTTTGCCTTGAGGAAATAAGGAGGCTGGGGGTAGGGGACCTGTGCAAAAGTGTTCTGCCCGTTTAGATCTCCCTGATTAATATTAGGCCTCTGCAATCTTAATAAATTCATATTCTTGAACATTATGATGAGTTAAATATTCATCTCCCTTTCCTTTGGAGTTTTCACAGCTTCTGTATTTTACATTTAGCTCTTTAATCCATCTGAAGTTTACCTTGGCATTTGATTCGAGGTGAGGATTTACTTAAGTGGTTTCCAAATAGTTATCTTCTTTTCTTGACACCTTAAAGGAATGTTTCTTTTCAACTGGTTTGTAGTAATCGATTTTTAATACGTTGAGTTTGTTTTAATAATAAAGTCTGTTTCAGGGCAATCTAGTGATCTTTTGACTCTTGTGTCAGTATCAAACTCTTTTAATGTTCATGACATATAGATTTTTTTAATATCTGCTTGAACAAATCTTCCTGCAATGTCTTTTTTTTTGGGAAATGTTTGACTATTACAAGTATCAACTGTTTAATTTTTCCAGAATATTAGAACATAATTTTAATTCTGTTTTTCCTATATTTTGATTTGAAGTGCTTTAAAACTGTGAACTAATTTTAGAGAATGGTTATATTTATAACTTGAAACATGTCAATTGATCTGCAAAACAATATTTTATTTTAAAAAATCTTTCATATCTCTTTTTCTTTTTCATTTTCTTCATTAAGTTTCAATGAACCTCCTTAGGGACATTTCTAGATATTTCAGGTGTTTTTCTTCTGTTATAAATGCAATTTCCTATTTAATTCGTCAACTTCCCATTTTATTTTCTGAATGATTATTGCCTTGTGCCTTGACTAAACTAAGGAAACTCTAAAAGTTCTTAATTGATTTCATTTTAGTGTCCTTTGGTCATTTCTGGTATACATACCCTGTAGGCCATTAGCTCATCTTGAATTTTAAGCATTGTTTTTGCCAGTTCTGTTGTTCAGAGCATAAAAGTTCATGGCTGTTATTTCTTCATGGTGAATGTAACTTTTATCTGTAAATGATTTCTTGACTCAGTAAAGAAAACTTAGGTCAGAACATTTTCCCCCTCAGAACTCTGTAGACATTGTTTCACTTTCTTCCCAGTGCTCAGGATTTCAGAGCAGATGTCTGAGACCAGGCTGGTTTTTATTCCTTTGTAAGTTACCTGGTTTTTCTGCTGAGCTGGAAGTAGGATATTTTTTTTTTTTGTCCCTGTAATTAAAAAAGATCACCAGGCTAAGTCTAGATGTTCTTCTATTTTCATTAATTTTAACTGCAGCGCAATGGACCATTTTGATCAATATATGATAGCCCAGGAAATTTGTCTTTTAAAAACATTATTTATTTATTTATTTGAGAGCGCACAAGCAGGCCGAGCTGCAGAGGGAGAGGGAGAAACAGGCTCTCCGCTGAGCAGGGATCCCCATGTGGGACTCGATCCCAGGACCCTGGCGTCATGACCTGAGCCGAAGACAGACACTTAGACAGCTGAGCCCCCCAGGCGCCCCAAAAAATTTGTCTCCGATTCTCCTTCGATTATTGCTTCAGCGCTGTTTATTTTGGTTTCTTCCTCAGGATAGCCAGTTACCTCCAAATTCAGCCGAAGTTCTTTCTCTTCTCTCCATCTTCTCTCATCATGTGCTTGGAGATTTCAGGATCTGGCAAAGGGTAAGGGATAGGCAAGTGATAACTGTGTAATTATGAGTAGGTTCACAGCCTTCCTTTATTCGGCTTTCATGGGGCAGATGCTGTCGTTCATGAGCTCCACTGACGTGGAACCTTAGGATTTATAAAGCATTTTGCAGCCATTCTTTTGGTTGACCCTCATAATAGCACTTGGAGATGAGAATCTTACTATCCCTGCTTTACAAGTGGAGAATCTGATGTTCAGAAAGGTTAGGTAATCTGCTTAAATCATCGTTTATCACTTTTTTCTTTGTTTAGACACGTCATGGTGTCATGGCATGTTGTTTTCTTCAGATATTCTAATCGTTTGAGCCCCTTTAAGCAGCTGAAGCAATTGTAATCCCAGATGTCCTTGATCCTTCCTGCCACTTGCATTTCCAAAAATAGAAGCCTCGCTCAGGATTCCTCATGAAATAGTACAGTTGAACCTTTGTGTCTTAAAATCCTTGTTATTTGAAAATAGCTTTATCTGCAAAGTCTATTACCAAAAAAAGGAGGAAAAGAGAAGAGAGATACCTTCCTGCATATTTTTGACATATCTCATCTTTTATAAAAACTTTCTTGACACGCTAAATGGAAGTTGTACTTAACTGTGAAACTCAGTGTTTCCTATTCATTGGTGTGAATATGACGGTGTATTTAGCGTCTTGGAAGCACAGATTCTTTATTACTTGTTGAGGACGAAGGAATTGAATTTCTAAAATCTGAAATATGGATATTGCAGGGTGAATTTACAAATGAAAGGTATCTACTGATCAGGCTCCTGACCTATCTATGTTTTCTATGGGTCACTTGTCCTTTGGCTTGTGTTGCTGTGTTGGTAGCAGGCACACACACACACACACACACACACACACACCATGGTTTTTTCGGGCCCTGGAGTAAAGGAGGTGAGACAAAGCCTCGATTCACCTTGTTTGGGAGATTTTATTATCCCTTTGAAGCCAGAAGATCTGCTCATCTGTAATGAACAGTGGGAGCCGAGAGTTTCGCTCTTTGCCCCACCAAGTACATTACTCCCATTTTGGACTCTCAGATATTTTGAGGTGTCAAGTTCGGGTTAGAATATTTGAAGAGCCCAAAATGACTGAATCGTACATATCAGAGGGACTGAGCCTTTCTCAGATAGATGTTAATATAGGTGGCAAAGAAAGCAATCTAGGCAGAGGCATTCTGAAAGCAATTTTATGGCCCACAAAAGGAACAAAGCCGTCATCAGGCAAATATCAGGCCATTCAAGGCAATTCTATCTACATCAAGGAGATAAAGCCACCTTCCAGGTTTAGACTCGAGGGGAATTTCTCAGCCCTCATGCCTTTCTGTTCATTGCAATCCCAAGCTACATTTCTTTAGGTTAATTTTAATTCTCTACAGCATTCGGCTTCTTCAGTTTTAATACACAGTAAATAACCACGCCGGTGCATGCAAGTAATGTAGAGATTTTCAAATGAATGTTTTCAGTGCCTGCAATGTGTCAAGCTCTAGGTTCAGGTTCCCTAAGAATCAGAGACCTGTCCTTTGTAAGCTTTACTGTTTTATGTCTTTTCTTCTTAAAGATTTATTTATTCATATTAGAGAGAGTTAGAAAGAGAGAGCGCCTGAGCGGAGAGGCAGAGGGAGAGAATCCTCAAGCAGATTCCCACTGAACTCGGAGCCCGACACGGGGCTCGATCTCACGACCCATGAGATCAAGAGATGGACGCTCAACCCTCTGAGCTACCCAGGTGCCCAAAGCTTTACTGTTATATGCTGAAGGGGCCCAGAATATGCCACCCCAAAAGATGACAACTTTGGCATGTGGCGCTGAGAGCAATCAAGCCTTTTACCTCCCTCTTAACTGCTTAAAAGAATTTAGAAAGAGGGCCTATATCAGGAAGGGAGCTATCGCCAATTATATCTTACCCAAACTGGCTTCCAGAAATAGCACACCCCAGCCAGAGGAACCTCATTTTAGAGGATACTCAAGGTCAAATCAACCATGTTAATTTGACAGATGTTGCTTAGCAAGGTGTTTACGGTACAAACGTCCAGATCTGAAATTTGTTGCCTTAACTGATCATCTCTGTGCTGGGGGAAATAAATGAAAGCCAACTCCAAACTGATTCCCCCAGATGTGTGGTTTTAATTAAATAATGAAGATGAAAGGGAAGCAGAGGTGCTGAACTGCCCCGTGAGTGCTCAAGTCATTACGGCGTGCAGCCCTCCCCTCCCCTGAGTTTCGGCATTTAATAAGAGGATGCTGGGAAACATCTATTCTAGTTTTTTCCAAATAAATCTGTCAATATGCTTTTTTTTTTTTTTAAGTAGTAGCAATAAAGTAGGAAAAGAAATAGGTCACTTGAAGACAAAGTGATCTTAGAGCACGCTGTTCAGTAAACCCATCCACTGAATGCCACACGATTTTGGAGCCATATTCATTTTTTGTTTATTGATTGTTTTCCTTTGTCTTCTATGAGACAGGGCTCCATTTTATTGTATTAAGTATTTAATTCTCCTGCTTATTCCTGAAACTGACGACATCAGAGATCTCCTCTGTAGTTAAAATAATAAGCCTCGCTCTGTTAATGCCCAGCTTTCAGGCACTCTCCTCTCTCACCAGGCTTATCGTAATGGCAAAAACCAGCACAGAAACTAATGATAATGGGGGAAAAAAGGCACAGACGCCAAATCAGGGTGTCTTGACTTTTCCTTTCAGCATGCCTCCCTGCTCTCACCCACGCTTTCCTCCCCTAAAAGCTTGTTATTGGAACATGGGAGCAAGAACCATGTGTTTAAGTACTTTCCAAATGCTGTTACCTTTGGTTGATGTCTGCACCACTCTATCACAGAGGGCTATGAAAGTGTCCATTGGTGGAGATGACAGCCCCAGAGTATTCAAGCCAAAGCATTTTTGTAACAGCCTAGTCACCTGAAACCTACTTTTATTTCTTGCAGGTACTGACAGCATTTATAAAAGCTACAAAGTTGAAATGGAAAAGGCAATTGTTAGCTAAATGGAATGAGCGTGCTTATTGACTGAAACTCACATGGTAAAAATATCTAAGTGTCCAGGACACCTGCTGTTATTCTCATCCTCCTAGTCAGTGATCTCCAAATCCTGACTCTTCCTCCAATCTCTCAACCCCAATCTGGGCACAAGTCTGAAGACAATAATGGCATTTTACATTCATTTGTGTGATTCCTGATTAAGCCCTGTCTTTCCCACTAGAGGGTAAATTCTATAGCAGAAGGGGCCATGTCTATTTCGTTCACTGCTATATCCCCTATACCTAGAATAAGAGCTGGTCTGCTGTAAGTTTCCATTAATGAGAAGGACAGAAGAACAGAAGCAAGGAAAGAGGAAGGAAGGAGGAACTGCAGTAAAGTGGAAAGTTAGGGGACTGGGATTAGAAGTCAGTTACTGGAATAGTAGATGTGTTGAAGTCCAAATGTAGGAGGCTTGCTGGTGAGCAGAACAATGTCCTCCCCAAATGTCCATGTCCTAATCCTGGGAACCTGTGACTACGTTACTGTACATGGTGAAAGGGACCTTGCACATGTGATTAAGGGTTCTGAGATGGGAGAGTGTGCCAGATTACCCAGGTGGGCCCAATGTTATCACGCGGGGCCTGAAAGTAGGAGAGAGAGAAAGAAGTCAGAGTGATTCACGGTAAGAAGCACTTGACTCTGTTGCCGTCTGGTAGTGGGAGGGGAGAGCCACAGCCCAGCAGGGCGGGGAGCCTGTACCTGCTGTAACAGGCAAGGAAACGGATTCTCCCCTAGAGCTTCCATCAGGAACACGGCCCTGCTGTGTTTAGTTCCCCGAGACCTGGGTCAGACGTAGAACCTCCACAAGTGCAAAAGAACACATTTCTTTCATTCAGGCTGCTAGATTTCTGGTAATAGCCATGGGAAACTAGTACAGGACCCATTAACACTTTCCTTTTCTAAATGTTACTGGGGACACCTTTGGGCTGCTGATGCACCTCTGAGGTGACCGTTTATATAAAGAACTATTTTTTTTTCCTGTAAAGCATAATAATTATGGGAGTGCCTGGCTGGCTCAGTCAGAAGAGCATGGGACTCTTGATCTCAGGGTTGTGAGTTCAAGTCCTAAGTTAGGTGTAGAAATAAATTATTATTTAAAAATAATTATAATTATAGTAAGAATAAAAATAACAAGAGTAGCTAACAATTATAGAACACCAGTTAATATATAGAAGAGTTTTTTTTTTTAAGATTTTATATATTTATTTGAGAGAGAGAGAGAGCACACGTAGGGGGAGCAGCAGGCAGAGGGAGAGGGAGAAGCAGGCTTCCTACTGAGCAGGGACTCTGAGATGTGGCTTAATTCCAGGACTCTGAGATAATGACCTGAACCAAAGGCAGGTGCTTAACCAATGGAGCCCAGGCGCCCCATAGTAGTTTTTATAAGGATTAAAATGTGAAACTACGTATAAAGTACCTGACACATAGGAGCTTAATATGGTTACGCCCTTAGACCTGGAGAGGAGGGATTCCTTTGCTGAACTCCGTGATGTAGAGGGTCCTGGATAGTAGAATCACACATACCCAGAAATTAATTTGTTTTTCAGAAACCCCGAGTGCCTCTGCCGTTCTGAATCTTGGGCTCAGTTCCGGCACCCTGTCACCCATAGTGCAAAACTTCCATCCTCCCCTCTAACACTGCTCAAGCCCCAGATCTCTGGTCCTGTGTCAGCACGGTATTCTCAACAGCGGCGCAGAGCCACTGAAGAACATTTGTCAATATTCAGCGATTCACGCTTTCATAATGTTATACTTATATAGGTATAGAGCTAATATATATAAAGTACAATGTCAATTCTCTACATGCTAATCTATAAAGTGTGATCATCTGTTCTTTACGTGAGCAAGGATAAGAATGTTGAACACCAGAGTTGTGAATAGTTTTATTTTATAAAATGACTTAGTAATAATTTAAATGTAAAAATTAGTAATTTTTATTAAAGTTCCCCAAAAGGATCAGCTTTATTTATCTGACTTTGATTTAAAAAATTTATATTTGTTTTTTTTTATTTTTTTTCAGATTTTACTTATTTGACAGAGAGAGACATCACAAGCAGGCAGAGAGAGGGGAGGAAGCGGGCTCCCTGCTGAGCAGGGAGCCCAATGCGGGGTTTGATCCCAGGACCCTGAGATCATGACCCGAGCCGAAGGCAGAGGCTTCACCAACTGATCCACCCAGGAGCCCCAATCCTTTACACTATTATTTTCAGTGAATACGAATGATACAAAAATCTTGATTATAACAGCCTAATTAAAGATTCTCCTGAAATAAAAGTGAGAAAAGGATACCACATTGAATACAGATATAATAATTTATGAATTAGGTATATCTTTATTTTGTTACTCGTTCAAACATTGCCAGCCAACCAACAGAACATTCAGATCTATGTGATAATATTTTAGTCACATTTGACACTTTGACAACTTTCAGTAATGTAAAGAACATGGTGTTATGTATCTTTTCATATAGTTATTATGGAACTGTAGTTAAGATTAAATGACGAAACATACTTTATTTAACTGTTTAACTGGTTAATTTATAATTTAAATATATCTAATATAATAAATATATAATATAGTAATATATAATAATAAAATATAATATATATGTGTGTGCATAATACACACACACACACTCATATATATATATATTAGCTTACACTTGTAATTTTGCTCTAAGGTCTGCAAGTAGCAGGCTTAACTATTATTAATTCCATTTTACAGCTGAGGAAAATGAGGCTTAGAGAGGCAAAGAAAAATTTCACCTAGTTGGGGGTATCCAAAAGGAATGGATGGGTCTCCAAATGAATGAAGGGTCTCCAAAATGAATGAATGAATGGTTTTGAAACAATTGTAATTTGTAGCATTTGTGATCTAAGTATTCTCATCATGGTCAATTTCGAGGTCCTGTGTTGCTTCAACCAGCTCCAAAAATGGACAGGTATGATGGGCTCTCTTAAGTTGGTGCAAGTGCTCCAGGACACCGGGGCCATCCTTGGACGCCAGGGCACTGCCTGTCCCCTGCCCCCGCCCCAGCCAAGAACACGTGCTCCTTGCTCTCAGTCTCATGGGCTATGATTTACTAATTGAGGGGTGACCACACTAATCTACCAGTCCTGAGATCACTTCTACCCACCTACCTACACTGAAGAAGGCTTAACACAAGATATATTTGAATGCACAGCTAATGAGTGTGGTAAGTTCATTTGAGATTTCACACTTGCTCTTGAAACGGTTCCACTCACAGTTCATTGAGCCTTTAAATAGGCATCATTTCAAGGCTGTGATGGCTTATCCATTATGGTTAAGTGATTTGCCTAAGGCTATTGTGGAAAATCTCTTTAAATCAAAACCTCCGTATGACATAAATCTGTATTGGGAGAGGCGCTAGTACCTAAGGCAGCAGGAAGAATACATTTTACTTTCAAATACATTCTTCTGGGAAAATACAAAGAAGTCTAGGTTATCTAGGAAAAGAAAGATAGTTCATGCCAAAACCGTCGTCAGCAGTGGGCCAACGGGAGGCACCTTGTCTAGGTTCCAGCAGCACCCCTGTCTGGAAGGGTGCTTTTGTCTTGTTAATAACATTTCTGGCAGTTGAAGAAGAATGCACACAATAAAATAGACCTTAAATTCTAAGGGAGTTGGCGTTGGGACAGAGTCCAAGGGCCTTGTCTAGTGTCTTCTTTATTTATTTATTTATTTTTCATTATTTATTTATTTATTTTTTAAATTAAATTTTTTTTATTTTTTATAAACATATAATGTATTTTTATCCCCAGGGGTACATGTCTGTGAATCACCAGGTTTACACACTTCACAGCACTAACCATAGCACATACTCTCCCCAGTGTCCATTACCCTACCCCCCTTTCCCGACCCCCCTCCCCTCAGTTTGTTTTGTGAGATTAAGAGTCACTTATGGTTTGTCTCCCTCCCAATCCCATCTTGTTTCTTTTCTTCTTTTTCTGCCCCCCCAGCCCCCCATGTTGCATCTCCACTTCCTCATATCAGGGATATCATATGATAGTTGTCTTTCTCTGATTGACTTATTTCACTAAGCATGATACCCTCTAGTTCCATCCACGTCGTTGCGAATGGCAAGATTTCATTTCTTTTGATGGCTGCATAGTATTCCATTGTGAAAATATACCACATCTTCTTTATCCATTCATCTGTTGATGGACATCTAGGTTCTTTCCATAGTCTGGCTATTGTAGACATTGCTGCTATAAACATTCGGTGCACGTGCCCCTTCGGATCACTA